>BQNB010049379.1:7511-35539 GCA_026074375.1 Tanacetum coccineum
ATATATATTTATAACTAAACAAATTAATAAATACCATATTTATTTAACCATTAACCACCATTTTAGTTCCGATTTATAATTTATAAAGTCTCGTGTTATATTTATTAGTCAAGTGTATAAACCAAACGAACCCTTGTTGTTTCGCTAAACCAAACGCATCCTTTGTTGTCTTCTCTAAACCCAAACGCACCCCGTGGTGCTTATTTCAAACCCAAACACACTCCTTGTGTGTTTCTGTTATCCCAAACGCACCCTATACGTCAAACTGTCCAACCAAACGCACCTTTAGTGCTTGGCTGCCAAACCAAACGCACCTTTGGTGCTTGTCTTTAATACCAAACGCACCCTTATTGCATTTACATAGCCAAACGCACCCCGTGGTGTCTTTCTACTAAACCAAACGCACCCTAATTGTTTCTATATCCACCAAACGCACCCTAATCTGTTTTATACAAAACCAAACGCACCCTATTCTGATGTAAACATAACAAACGCACCCTATGTCATTTTTTTCATGCTAAACCAACACACCCTACGTGGTGTTTAAACCAAAACCAAACACCCTCTTCGAGGCTGCTTTACCACAAACCAAACACACTCTTGTGCGGTTTCACTGCCAACCAAACACCCTTAGCAGCCCCCCTGCTGCTGCCATATACCCAACACACCCTAATGGTGGTACAACCAACCGCATCCTTGGTCGGTGGCTGCCAAAACAAACGCACCCTATCCGGTGCTAAACCCAAACCCAACCGTGGCTGCTACACCACAAACCCGACGCACCCGGTGGGTGTTACCACCAACCGCACCCCGGCTGTGAAACCCATCCGCACCCCCTTAAGTCTTGACAGCAACCCAAGTGCACCCTCAAGGTGGTGGCTGCCACCCAAACGCACTCTACCTGTGGTGGTTTACCACCGAAACAACACCCCCCCTTGCGGTGATAAACCACGAAACTAAACGCACCCTTTGTGGGTTGATATTAAAACCACACGCACCCTTGTGGTGTTGTGAAGGTGGCGGTGGTGAGGAGGTGGAGGTGGTGATCGGTCTGACGAGGTGATGGTGACGATGATGGTATGATGAGGATGATGATGATGGTGGTGGTGGTGTGGTGGCGTCGGTGGTGATGACGAGGTGATGGGGTGGCGCGTGACAGCGAGTGAGATAGCGGATCGAATAGATCGGGTCACGAGGAGTATTTTTGGATTCGGCCTGAAAAGTTTTCCGTCGGCGGCGGCGTGGTGGTGGCCAGAATCCGGCGACTAGCCGGCGGCGGAGGGGCGGCCGGAAAATATGGAGGAGAGAGAGAAGTGGTGATATATGTGTGTGTTATTATTTTTAAAATGAAATGGATTTATAAAATTTATATATATATTAAAACTTAAAATTTAATGTGATAAGTTTTAATAGTTTGTGGTAAATTTTGTAAATATTACCCAAGGAACCAAAAGTGTAACTTTTGAGTATTTTTTTGTAAAATAGTGGTTCGGGACTCGTTTGAGCCACTTATCGGACGATTCAAATCACAAAACTTGCGCCATTGTTTTCCAAATCATTTTTCCAACAAAAATGAGTATTCATTTGATAGTATTTCATAAATATTTTTATAACATTTATAAAATATCTGTTAATTATTTTTATGTTTCTAAAATCTTGCGAGGGCATTTCAGTCACCTTCTGACTGTTTTCGGGTCTCGGTCAAAACTAAAAAGTTGTCAGGAATGTCGTTTTACATCAAATTGCTTTAGAGTCCGAATAATGAAAACGTGATTTAGCTGCTCGTTTTTGATAAATCAACCTAGGAATAACATATATCTCCTTTAAATATGTTCCGAAAAATTACCGGTTACGCGGTAATCGCTTTTATGTGAAAATAAAAGACCAAAAGTCAAAAAGTCAAGTCAGACCCTAAAAGTCAAAGGGTAAAATCGTCATTCAAAATTTCGAAAATTCTCGGATGTTACAGTACCTACCCCTTAAAGAAATCTCGTCCCGAGATTAAATTTGTGTTATCCGATTGTGTGACCAAGGAAAGACTTAAGGTTTAATAAACTCGTTCTAAACAAGACGCTGATAACTTTATTCAGCAAAATTCGGTGTTTCTACACTTCTCAATCTACCAAAAATTTTGGCTAGGTTTGTCCAGGATATTTAATCCATCAAAATGGGTATCTCAAAATATATCATTACAGATCTTATGACTGGTATAACCGCGTTATAGGGAAAGTCTCATTATAGTGAAAACCTCAAGAAGAAGGTGTAGTCGCGTGAGTATGTTTGTATAAGTTTCTAAATGTCCGAGGACGGAGTCTCGTTTCTACTATCTGTAAGGTTCGATGATTCACATCAACGTGGCTTATGGATGTAAGTACCCAACTTACTTGGCAGTACTAGGATGTATCGCGACCTAAGTCTTCCTACTAGTGGCCCGAAATGAATAGTCCAACTATCTGTTTCGTCGATAGGTGTTTATCTCGTTTAAGGGGAGTTGCATAACCTATTGGATAAAGTTGTATCAGTCGGGACCGCTCCAGGACCCAACAGCAGCGACCATAACGTCAATACTATAACAAATGGTGATGGGATGCCGAGAATTAGGACATTTCGAGAAACAATATTCCCAGAATAAAGTTTAATAACATTTGATAAGCTTTTAATGATGGATTTTGAACAAAGTAGTTTAAAACCCAGGCTTTAAAGGATAACTTCTGGACAAATCAGTTCAGGACTCGATCTCCCTTATGCTCCGTCAACAATAACAACTCAACGACCAACTGAAGGCGAATTGGATTTACTATTCGAAGCTATGTATGATGATCATGTCGGTGGTCAACCGTCAGCTGCTCCAAGAACGGTGCCGGCTGCTCAAGCACCTCAAGTTCTTCAGACTCCAACGGCAACCACAACAACAACAGACACCGCCCCGACACAAACAAATTCATTTTCTCCAGCAACAAGTATTCCAAGCACCTCACAGAATGTTGACGAGCTCAAAACACAACAACATGTTCAACATCAACCCGCGACAATTGCTGACAATGATCCAAATGCCGTTTGTAAATCCTTTTGCTACTCCATCCACAAGTGCTGCTGAATCATCATCTTCACAATATGTGGATCCATCGAACATGCATACATTTTACCAACCATACCCTTATGATTTTCAATGGAAAAAGGATCACCCTCTGGAACAAGTGATAGGAGAACCCTCACGACCAGTTTTGATAAGGAATCAACTCCGATCCGATGGTGACATGTGCATGTATGCATTAACGGTGAGCACTATGGAACCGAAGAATGTCAAAGAGGCAATGACCGACCCTGCATGGATTGAATCAATGCAAGACGAGCTTCTTCAGTTCAAACGGCTTGATGTATGGGTGTTAGTTCCTCCTTCGGATAACATAAAACCTCTTACATTGAAATGGTTATTCAAAAACAAGCATGATGAAGAGAACACGGTCATCCGAAACAAGACTCGTCTGGTTGTGAGAGGGTACCGCCAAGAGGAAGGAATAGATTTCGAAGAATCCTTTGCTCCGGTTGCTAGAATGGAAGCTATCAGGATATTTTTGGCATATGTTGCACATAAATCGTTCATTGTGTTTCAAATGGACGTGAAAACTGCTTTCTTGCACGGTACGCTAAAAGAAGACGTGTACGTGTGTCAACCTGAAGGTTTCATCGATGTTGATCATCCTAGCCATGTCTACAAGTTAAAGAATGCACTATATGGGTTAAAGCAAGCACCAAGGGCACGGTACGATGAATTATCAATGTTTCTCCTACAGAATCACTTCTTTAAAGGCACAATTGTTCCAACTTTGTTTATAAGGCTCTTCGACAATGACATCTTAGTGGTACAGATCTATGTTGCTGATATTATCTTTGGTTCAACACACCCTAGGTATAACCAACTTTTTTTTGACCTCATGAAAAGCCTCTTTGAAATGTTGATATTTATAGACTAGTCCAAATACGTGTTAGAAATCCTTAAAAATATGGAATAGAAACTTGTGATCCCGTTGGTACTCCAATGGAGATCAAAGACAAGCTTGACCTTGATCAACATGGGTCTCCAGTCGATGCAACGAAATATCGTAGCATGATTGGTGCCCTAATGTATCTTACGTCTAGTAGACCGGACATTGTACATGCTACTTGTTTATGTGCTCGGTACCAGGCTAACCCAACTGAGAAACACCTCAAGGAGGTTAAAAGGATCTTTCGTTATCTTCGAGGAACCGTGAATACGGGGCTCTGGTATACGAAGGATTCTGGATTTGAACTAACCGGATTTTCAGATGCTGATTATGCGGGATGTAAAGACACCTTCAAGAGTACTTCTGGTGGAGCTCAATTCTTAGGCGAAAAGCTAGTCAGCTGGTCATCTAAGAAACAAGACTATACGACGCTGTCAACCGCGGAAGCAGAATATGTGTCTCTATCCGCCTGCTGTGCCCAAGTCCTTTGGATGCGGACACAGTTAACGGATTATGGCTTTCACTTCAACAAGATTCCAATCTATTGTGATTCAAAATCAGCCATAGCCATATCCTGCAACCCGGTCCAACACTCGAGAACAAAACACATCGCTGTCCGCTACCATTTCATAAAGGAACACGTGGAAAAGGGTACGATTGAAAACCGATATTTTGTCAAGACGGTATTTACCAACTGGCCGACCTCTTCATCAAAAATCTCTTCAGTAGATTGTTTTCCACCTATTTGGTTTGTCGCCTTGGTATGCGCAGTTTATCTCCTCAGGAACTTGATCGTCTTGCAAAATTGCAATAATTCTTTGTATATATTTCATCTGAAAAACAAAATATCAAAAACATAAAACCTATAAAAGCAAAATATAAAATTAGAAAATTTCAAAAAAAAGAAAAAAATACAAAAATAATCTTCTCCGACATGTCTCTCGTCAATCGATAACATTTGCTCACCTAGAAATGTTGATTAATATTAACACGGGTGAATAAATGAAGTTCGAGCGAGAGTTTTAAATGCTTTCAAAACATGTCCTTTCACTTTTTTCTCTACGACTTCTAAGTAAATGTCAGCTTAGGACTCGGTCCTCAAAGAAAGGAAAATGTTCATTTATGTCCATTTATCCTACACAACGGGAAGTTCATATCTTCTCGGTCTTGAGCAATGTCACATAAACATTCAAAGTTTTGAATGCTCAAGAGAAGCACTAAGAAAATGATAATTCATACGATTCATACAACATCATTTTCTTGTTGGGCACCATTTTTCAAGATATTTTCAAAAAGATAAATTTCAAATTCTTTCAAAATTGTGTGCTCAACAAACTCCCACTCCAAGTTTTCACTCTATTCTTTAATTGAGGGGAATAATAAGTTTCTTTCTAAATGCACTCCTATTCTCCCAAGGCTTAGTTAGGCTCATGTGAATTCCGGACATTAACTTGTTTTTTAATTCACTGATTGCCAAAAATTGTAAACACATATGCAATTTTTGAGGGGAGAATAGTGAATGATTAAAATGTAATCAATACGGATTAATAACAGATACGATCTTCAATCTATAAGTGCATTCCCAAACCTCGCATGTGCAAAACACTTTCATAATATGGTGCATATGTGTAGGGGGGGCTTTTTGGTAACTCTGGAAACCCTCAATGTGTCTTAAATGATTTCTCTAACACGTTGATTGATTTTTTATCAAAAGGTTTTATAGATCTTCATGGCAATACCCTAAAGACCGACCTACTGCTATCTCTCAAAGAGTTATAAGGCGGTTAAGGTTAGGTTTACTCGTTCCATGATCCAGCTAGAACCGGAGGGATCTACCCAGGAACACTCCATTAGATGGAGTAGAAGTCCTAGGTATGATTGGAAAAAGGAGTAAAGTGAGAATAAGGGAATAATGCCGACTGAGATGGAGCTAGTACTGGAACAAACCCAAAAAGGTACTAGTCATGAAATATCGGTAAGCACTGAAGGGGTTGAAGAATGAAAAAGAAATGTAATGATAAAGGGTGTAAAGAAAGAAGCCCTCCATACAACTTTAGGCAGAAACCGGGTCAATACATAATCTATCGGTTATAACAAGATGATTCTGATATTGAAGACTGACATCATGGACCCAGTAATGCAATGCACAACCCTCCTTAGCCACTCAGAATCTCTCAAAAGACGTCTGTTTCATTTCTCACGGAGATCAACACGTTGCTATTGGCCTTCTCATTCCGAGATCGTTGATATTGATAAAGGTGGCAGTCCGTTCCAGCCTCCGATTACCAAATAACAAATGTGCACTTATAGAGTCTAGAGCCAACGAGATCCATCAAAAATCTTACTAGGACACAAATTCCAATATACAAAATGTTGTACATCATTATACAACATTTGGTATCAATAAGTCCTACGCATTATCCTTGTGATAATTGCCAGAACATCAGAGTGATACTCTTTAGTATTCACAGTGACGATGAAAATCCTTCTTGAGCCAACATCAAACAAGCTCTTGGTAGGTGGCTTGCGAGATTCTATATGAAATCAAAGCTTTTGTGTCAAATGGATATTGGTTTGAGTCAGTATAATTAGAATTGCGACTCAATCAGAAAGATAGTAAACCTATCTGGATTCACTCTTACGTGTCTGTTGTTTGAGATTAGCCTCCATTAACGAGAATGACTAGTACAGCTTTGAAACCCTATCAAGGAGATTCTTATGAATTCTACCTGATCACAGGCAGTATTTATACTGATTAATGGGGAACCGTGGTTATTATAACTGTATTCGACGAAGTGACAAAGACACTTTCGTCTATGTATGTTTATCACTAACCTATACTTGCAGGTTTCCCGACGGTAGCAGCTTCTAGTCCAGGACGAGTCAAGATTCAAGACCTCATGCTCAATCGACAAATTTAAATTCATGATGAAAGCTCAAGTACATGCGTATAAGTCTTCCACAATCTCTGATATACAAGCACTTCCTTAAAAGAACATCATCGACAAGATTACTCATGAAGTTCTAGTAATCATGCTAAAGAAATGTTGAGGGAGATTGTTAGCAAGTTTTCAAGACCTTGAGCATGAGGGTAACGACACAAGATCGCAAGGCGGCATAAAGATTCAAGGATAAAGATTTAAGAGATCTCAACAGTCAAGACAAATCAAGGCCAAAGACCACGATATCAGTATTTTGTCAAAGCATATCAAGTTAAAGATCAAGATCCATGATCACAAGCATGCAAAAGGAACTTCAAAAGAATTCTCAAGACAACAAGGTTCCAAGACTAATGAATGAAACAAGAAGTGAAGCCTTATGCAATGACCACCCCTTAAGGGGAGATTGTTAGACCTAGTATTATGTGAAGTGATGGTCATTAAGACTCCCGAACCTTGTATTAGTCTATTATATGTTTCGGGGAATTCTAGAATGCTAATTGGGCCTAGTTACGGGCTTTAAGCCCATTAGATAGCAAGCCCGGCCTTGTTTTAATGATATTTATGTTACACCTGTACATACTAAAAAGGTTTTCACCAATATGAAAAGACAAAATAAAGATTTTTCAAGGAGAATAACTCCATTGTTTACATCTATGTTGGTACCTCAAGTAGTTGAGGGTGAAGGTTCAGGCCAACCTTCTGAACCCTAACCACCATCTTCAACTGCTCCACCCTCTTAAGTTAATGTTGTTGCAACACAACACCAAAAGACTCACAAACCTAGGCAAGCCAAAAGAGGTCAGGACACTAAGATTCCTCAGTCTAGTGGTTCCCCTAAGAAGGTTGGTGATGAGGCTGTCTATACAGGAGAGGATGACAGAGTGGTTAGGGCTGCCACTACTGCTTCTAGCTTAGAGGCAGAGCAGGAAAGTGGTAACATCCATAAGACCCGACCCACGACAACACTTAATGAACCATCTCCTCAGGGACTTGGTTCAGGTAGTGGACCCAGGCGCCAAGATACCACATTGGGGGGTGCAGATGCTCAGACTAGGTTTGAGACTACATCTAAAAAGTCTTATGACCCACCTCTCTCAGAAGGTAACACATCTGGAAGTGGGGAGGACAGTATGGAACATCCAGTTGATTTGACAGATTTTGTACCACCAACACCCCATGATTCACCTCTCTCAGGAGGTCACACACCTGGAAGTGATGAGGGTAGACCTAACTTTAATGAATTGATAAATCTTTGTACCTAATTGTCAAATAGAGTTCTTTCCTTGGAAAACTCAAAGACTGCTCAAGACTTGGTGATCCAAAAGCTATAAATCAACATAGAGAATAACTATATCTACCTTTAAAATTCCCGAAAATTCTCGGGATTTACAATTAGGGTATTCCATCATACAATTTCCAAAAAACAAAAAATAAAAAAATACGGGGGGGAGGGGGGGGGGGGGGGGAGGGGGGGGAGGGGGGGGGGGAGGGGATCATTGAAAAAATTCAATCAACAGTGGTTGATATAAACTACAAAAATTACAACTTACTCTGAAGAGTTTTTCATCATACACTAAAAAAGCTACCCCCTTAACATGAGCCACCACAAATCGTAGTACATACTAAGTGTTGAGTCATTGAGTCGTTTTATTACGCATCACATGTCAATACTATTTAAGATTCACGTTTAGGATCAACACATTTTCTCTCCCCTTATACCAAAAACTGTTAATCCCTTGATATTTTAAAATATCAATTGAATTAAACGTCGGACAAAATTACGTAATTACTATAGGAAAATTTTTAATGCTCCCCCTGAACCCTCAATTTTTGAGAGTATATAAGACTGTGCTGATTAAAAATTTGAAATTTTTTAAATTTACTAAGAAATTCTTGAAAATTTTTATCTCAGCACCACCATATTTTTAACCAATAAGTTCTATACACATATATAAAAATTCACAAGTTTAAATAGAGAAATGACATTGAATATGAACACACTATGCCGAATTCCATATTGTTCTTTGCAGCAGTCTAAATCAGTTTTCGTAGAGTCTATCGCCATCAAATTTCTCCAAACTCCTCATCCTCCTCCTTTCCTTTAGCAGCTTGTTGATGTCCTTGATCAGAAAATAGCTCTTTTTCTTACTTTTTCCAATGTGCCTCCATCTTCTCTTCCCCATGTAACTCATTTTGATATTCTTTGGTAATAGTCATCGAGCGAAGAAAGCAGTCTTGTTAGAACGTGTCACAGTTCGTCGGCGCGGACATCAAACTGTTCCTCTTGTATCATCGACATAAATGAATCCTTGAGGGTCTTTGTATGGAGTGTACGGGTGCCTTTTTCTAAGATCTGGTCTTAGATAGTAGCAGGCTTGGTGAACTTGATGCTTCTTTTGATAAATTTTAACTCCAATTGAAGATACCTCGAACTCTCTTCTAAATAACCAGACTTTTGGTGAACATCCTTAGTGGCTATTGCGAAGTCAGCAACATGATCCCCTGAAAGATTTATGAGCCGATTCTGAACCACAAGAATTAACATATCCTCGATATCATTGATTCGAAGTAGTGGAAAGTCACCTTCCTTAAATCTGTATAATACGTTATCAACTCTTCTCACTACAATCTCTTCCAAGTACACGTATCTAAGTTTCCTCATTAACTTTACATAAGTACTCCAGAAAACCGTTTTGTGAGTAGAATATACATCTCCTCTTTGATTGTATGCTCTTGCATATCAGAGAAGACTTACGTTGTTTGGTTACACTTCAGAGATATAGTCTTAGGGAAATCCAACCCAAGTTTCATATGATGAACAAGGCTTTGCGCCTTAGCTTCTTATCGAATACAAAAGTTGCAACATGTTCTGATTTTAATGGATCATACCATGGTTTTGCCTGGAGACCTTATAAATCAATAACTAATTTACAAAAAGAAGAGGATGATCAATTTGGTATGTACGATTACGATATTTTATAAATGTGTGAATATACAATGTCATTAACAATGATTATAAAATCAACCTTGTAAAAAGTTTTATAAACATGTTTTTTAATTTTATGTCATGTGTAGATGTTGTTGGTCAAGTTGTTGCTTGTGAAGATCTTGATAATTATGATAAAAATGGAAAAGCAGGAAAGAAGAAGCCACTAACACTCCTTGATGATAAGTAAATATTTACCAGATTAGTATTTTAACGTTTATTCAAATACAATTCCAACAAAACCTATTTTGCTGATAAATTTCTTTGTAATGTTATTTGTAGGGGCAATGAGATTAATTGCACTTTGTTGGGCGATTTTGCGCAGCAGTTGAATGACTTTTTGAATACATGTGGTGACCATGGCAGTATTATTTTGGTCCTTCAACTTGTAATGATGAAGTTTTGGGATGGTAAATTCTATGACATTTAATTTTAAAATAGTAATCTTCGTATATTTTAATATACATATTCATTTTAATTGTCTTATTTGAATCATTGCCATTTTTTACGTAGGCAAGATGTGTGTACAAAATGGGTAATGGGGAATAAAATTGTATATTTTAATGGCAACGTATGTATCGCAGAAGATGAATTGAAAGAGGTCGAAGAGTTTAGGCAAAGGTATTTGAGAGAAAATAACACATTTTAAGATTTAGTTTGAAATGTATTATAAGTTTTTAATTTTAGTTTGTTTCCTGGCATAGGTTGTTTTCTAAGCAATCAAATGAACAATCGGAAAACGCTGCAACGAAAATTTCTACTGCTTCCACAAACTCTACTAAGGATAATTTTCTGAACAAACATCCTATGCGAAACATTGTTGAACTCTTGGATGTGGCACAAGTACAAAACCAATATAATTCATGATAATTCTTTGAATGTCAGACATTTGTTGGTTAGCAATTATCCTACGTTTCCCGTGGTCGATAAATATATTTTTACTTTGTTGTTAAGGTGTTCCTTCTGTTATTGTTGATACTATGATTGCTATATAAGAATATGAAGGGTGGTGGTACACGGGACGCAGGACATGCCGTACGGAGGTTATAAAGTCAACTAATTACATAGATCTTGAATCTAAAGTCCCAAAAACACCTACGGATGGGCCTAATGATTGGTGGTGCATAAAGTGTCAGGCTTGGGTTTCGTTGATTAAAATGCAGTGAGTTATATTTTTCTTTATAATCATATGATAAAAGCTTAATTACCGATTTACTCATTCAATGTACATATAGATATTAAAAATCTGATGTAATTCCCCATTAGGTTCCGTCTGCAAATTCGTGTTGTTAGCCTTAAAGTATTGAGTCGAACAAGGAAGCTTGGTCACTCAACGAGGAAGCTTCGGTCTTTAATTAAATATACGTTGTAATAAGGTAGAAAGAAAACCGGGCTCGATATGTAATCTAATGTTGTACGTATTGCGGGCTTAAGCCCAAGAAAAACCCAATCCCGATCCGTGTAAGAAAGGCTAGGCGTCCAACAAAGGAGCTAGACCTATAAATACCCTTCTCCACACAAGTACAAGGGTTGGTTGTTCTCTCTTTTCTCATAGTGCAATCCAACCTTCCATCTTTCTTTCTACCTTCTCTCTACTTTCTCTCTTTAGTTCTTCATCTATTTCTTCCTCTTTTCTATTCAATCTAATATGGTGAAATGAGGTGATTATTGGTCCTAACAATTGGTATCACTCGCCTCGGGTGGGTTTAATGATTGTGTTTTTACTTATAATCGAACTTATTCTAGCTTATGTCTAGTTTTTTTTTATTCGTGAATAAAAATACCTGGACATTTTTTTTCTACTCTGGTCATTCTTTCCACTTTATCTTCTTTTTTTTATTGTATGATCAATGTGTATTTATATTTATTATACGTGGTTTATTGTCCACTCGGTATTTTAGGCTTGTATTTAGTTTTATTCGAAATGTTTCTTTTTATTCTTAATTTGGGTGTAGTGAGGTTAATTAGTTCCGGTCTCATTCCGACGTACAAGTTAAAGTGATTACGAGCTTTTTTAAAACGATTACTCCATGCCCGTATATGAATGTCATGTTAAGTCTAGTACAATCATCTGATTTTTTCAAAAACACTGCAAGTAAAGTTTAGTTTAATATTCTTTCTTATCCACCCGCCCTTCACATTCAACTAAATCAATTTATATTTTTTATTATATTATATTTTTTCGACCCTTCATTTCTTTCAATAAACTTAAAAATACATTTATATTATTCAATATACACTAACTCGTTTGATTCGTGAATAAACGTTTATATGTGTCAATATTAAAACGTTTGTTTTCTTAGTTTGAATTGTTTTTTAGTCTGAATTATTTATCAATATTAAAAACGTTTCTTCTTGTTTTGTCGGAAACTCATTTTAAAAGTTTTTGCTTTGTCTTTCTTTTCAAATAAGTCATCATGCGCCATATCAAGCAACTTATTTAGTTTTCTTTGTCGTGGCTTATTTGGTTACTTTTGCAGCATAAACTTGGCTTATTTTTGTTGCTTGTCACGTACTAAAAACAGCTTCTTACAAGTTTATTTATAGCTTATTTTCACGTCCTTTGTTTCTAGCTTATTTAGATCTTACGTTGCTTAAAAAGACAAAGCTAGAAACTTTCATTCTCTTCTTATTCTGCAGCTCTCTAGTACTTGTTTTTCGTGGCTTAAAACAAGATAATACAACTAATTTTGAGTACTTATTTCTGGGATTATTTTGAAGTTTGCGAAATAAGCAACTTATTTTTAAATCGTACGAAATATGAAAAACTTTGAAGTCTACGAAACATGTTCTAGGAATAATCCTGCGATTTATGTTATAACATAGGTGTGCGATTTATGTAAGCAGGTTGGAAAATCTTGCGAAATATTACATTTTCAAGAAACGAAACCATATCCAAATTTCCATAATCATGCGAAACATGTATTACAGCTTAAGTGTGCGAAACATGTATTACAGGTTAAGTGTGAGAAACATGTTAAACGTACTAGTTTCGACTTTTTTCGAGTTTTTCGGTTTCGAGTTTCGACGTTCGCGGGTTTTCTAATGACTACCATTAGCATCGTGATCCTTCCACGATCATCGTAACGTGCTTCGTTTGTGTTGAATCATTACGAATCAATTTTGGAAAGTCTAACATACGTGTACGTTGCAACGAAGAAGAAGATAGCTTCTTGAGTAAACTGCAAAAATCATCCCTGTGGTTTATAGTTTGTGGTATTAATCATCCCTAGCTGATACTATTGGCACTAATCATCCCTGAGTGGTGAAACATTCAACAAAATTCATCCCTAAAGGGATGATTTTTGCAAAACTTTTTGTTAAACTTTTTGCAAAAATCATCCCCAATTAAAATGATTTTTGCCGGACATTTAGCCACTCAGAGATGATTAGTGTCAATATTATCATGTAGGAATGATTAGTGTCACAAACTACAAACCACGAGGATGATTTTTGCAATTTACTCTAGCTTCTTTATTCATGCATACGCAATGTACAGTTTCAAAAACTAGGAAGGTTAAATCTTTACCTAAGGTTCATGTAGAATTTGGAAGAGTTCAAATTAATTTTGAAAGGGTTCAAAGTCTAATATTAGTTTTCAATAATTAAACCTTTTAACATTAACACATTTTCACTCTTAATCTTTCATTGCAACATCTTTTCACCGTTAGTCTTTAGTTTAATTTTTTTTTTAATTTTAACTTTTTACTTTCAATTGGTTTTACTTTAGACTTTTGGTTTCAATAATTTTCAATTTTAGCCCTTTAGATTTAAATCGTTAATTAAGTTCAAGTACGTTAACGTCAATAACGATTTTTTTCGAATAACAAACCACAACAACATCACTTAACCTACTTAAGATCCTACAAATCATTTTCACTTCACAATTCACTTCACGTTACAATAGAAACGAAAGATACTTTATCTTCGTGTTCGGATTTAGATGAACGAGAGATACAACAACTGCAAATACAAGCAAAGAATTTACAAGAGATCTCCATGAACAAATTCAATGCACTCAAAACAACCATTCAACATCTTTCAAATCACAAATTCCCAATGAAGTTCGCGTTCACGAGCATTTCACCAACTCTTTGGTGCAGACGAAAGAACTTTCAAGTTTCAGTTACATAACAACATGAAAACCCTTCAAACTCAACTCAACAAATAAACCCTTCAACATAATGATTCTAAGTCTACCATCAAAGTGATTAATGCACAGTTTCAGAATTTCATACACTCAGAGGTGTTAAAGTCTTCCAATTATGATTCAGATGCTCGAGAAGTAAGTAAAGACTTTAAACAATACACTCATATGGAAGCTTAATACTTCAAAGACTTGATAATTCAACATATGGATTTCATTGAGCAATGTATTGTTAAAAGAGCACTTCATGAACAAGAGATTCAGAATAGGTTGAAAAGGTTGAATGAAAGAAAGTTGCAGATTCAAGAGTGCAAGGTTCAAGAAGTTAAAGCATCGGATGCTAGTTCGGGAGACAAAGATAGCAGTGGGATTGTATCTGACACAGGGAATGATCAAAGTTTCGAGAATCAAAGCAACACATCTAGAGATGAAAGCAGCAGGTCAAGGAATGAATGCAATGATAAAAGCACTTCTAGGGATGATACGGATATCAAACCTTCCTATGACACATAACCAATGGCTGATGTACTATATACTGCTGAATATAATGTGTTTGCTGTTGAAACTCAACATTCTGAGCAACCTGAAAACATGAATGATACATCTTTGATGGAAAAGGTTGATAGCAATACAACACCTGATTCATCAGATATGTGTGATAATGATAATCAGGCTGACCAAAATGCTAAAGCATGTGATGATGAGCGTGTTGCGCTTGCTAATTTAATTGTAAATTTAAAACTTGACATTGATGAAAACAAAAAAGATTCAATAGCATTTAAAGAAAGCAAACGTATCATTGACTCAAGAAGTGAAAGAGTGCAAATCTACTCTTGAAGAGACTAATAGAACTCTGGGGAGTCTAATAGTACTAGGGATAGCTGCCTAATTGCACTTCAAAACAAACAGACTGAGCTTGAGAAGTACAAGACTTTAAATGATCGTAAACTTGATTATGACAAACTTGAACGTAAATTAAACGAAACTCTAGGACTATTAGCTCAAAAAGAACATGACATAAAAGAAGGTTTGAAACTAAAAGCCTACGAAATTTCTATTTTCAAAGAGAAACGTGATGAGTTAGTCAAACAAAGTCTTTTAACAAAGTCAAGTTACGAAGGTCTTGTCAAAGAGAAGACCAAGATAATAACGGATTTGAAACTTAAGGAAGAAAAAGATCTAGATAAATTGATTGCAATGGAAAAGCAATTAAAGTTTTTGAACGAAATTGTTTATAAACGCAATCAATCAATTCAAACCATTCATATGTTAGCTCCAAAAGGCTCAACATTCAATGGAAGACAAACTTTTGCAAATCCAATATACCTCAAGAAAGCTCAATCTGAAAAGCCATGTTTATATGAGATCCCTTATGACACATATGATCTTGCAAACAGATTTACCCCTGATAGGGAAGAGACCTTGACTCTTGAAAAAAGAGTAGATCAAAATTGAATACAGACTTAGTGAAATCATACGACTACACAAAGCAAAATAGTCTTTATGAAAATTTTAAACCACCATCACGGGAATACCTTGATCAGTTGGCATACGCAAATGAAGTTTAAAAGAAAATGTAGAGAAAATCTTTTGTAAAAACTAAACCTAAGATTGTTAAAAACATCAGTTTTCTACCTACAAGAAAGTCAATAAGCAAGAGTAGACAAGCTTATAATGTAATGACATATAACAAAAATCATTTCAGAGAACTTGTTGATCAAGCTTGGGAAAAACATTCACATGATAAGTTTCGTGCACCAACTGCACATGATATGTGTTAGAAACACAATAAGTGTTGATTACATGGCCTATTTATCTTGTATTAATAGTGTAGGGATTTAATAGTGCAAATAGGGAAGGACTAGTATGTAATATGTAATAACCCTTAATTGCTTTCTAGTCCCTCCTTTCTTCCTATAAAATGAGGGCTAAGGAAGGGTTAAGGGTTGGTGGATTTTCTCTTTCTAATCTAATATCTCTTTCTTTTCTCTCCTCTCCCTCTCATCTCTCCTCACCCCACACGTCTCACCTCTCTCTCTCTCTCTAGATGCGTGTGTTTCTCTCTCTATATTTCTAGTGTGGTTCTTTGTTACCCATTAAAGTGTATTCTTATCAATTGGTATCAATCGCCATGGGATGATTTGAACTGCTTTTCGTGAAGAAAGTTAACAAATTTAAAGACTTTAAAGAACTTGAAGACTATGAAGACTAAAAAGACAAGTTCTTGAAGACAAAGCCTTAAAATTTAAAGAAAGTTGTAATTTTTAGAGATTTTGGAATATAACGTCTTGAAATTTTCACTTAAAAACGTGATCTATACGTTAAAGTTAAAGACTTTAGTGGTTTTCGTGAAAAAAGGTTTGAAGTTTGCATAAAGTTGCGAACTTTTTTAGTTTTTCTTGCAAAAAGATTTGATTCTCAAGCTTGAAACAACATCGAAAGACACCTGGAATCAACGTTCAAGAAAACCACAACCGACCCACAAGGATCGGTTGTAGCCTTGTGACCGAACCTCCCCCAACCGAACCTCCAAGGTCTGGTTAAGAGAAGCCAACCGAACCTCCAAGGTTCGGTCAGCCTTGTCCAGCCGAACCTCGATCCTCACCAGCCGAACCTCTCCTAGGTTCGGTCATCAAGCCCCAACTGAACCTCCACCACCTTCGAACCTGGATCGAGTCCAAAATTTAAAACCTAAACCCTAGTTTTCTAATTAGGGTTTTGTAATTTTTTAGGGTTAAAAAGGTTTTATAAAGTGGAAATTAGGGTTTGTAAGTGCGTAATTAATGTTAAAAGGTGATTTTTGGAAGTTTGTGTTATTTAATTAAGTGGGTTTAAGGTTAAATTAGGGTTTTAAGATAAAAAGGTTTAAACTTTAAGGTTTTTAAATAAGCTAAATTGATAAAGTTGTAATCTTTTGACTCGGTTCGTGTTAAAAATTTAATCTTTTGACAAAACTTTCACAAAAACAACACTTCTTCTCGTCAAAACGTTCCTTACAAATATCAATTCTTATGAAGACTACACGATCAAATTCATAATGGCTACTATGGCATAGAACGTTATTGCTATAGGTTCTGAAACTCGTCCCCTGAAGCTAGAAAAAGGCATGTATGATAGTTGGAAGACCCGGATTATGCTATATATCTGAGGCAAAGAGAATGGTGAAATGTTAAGAGACTCAGTCAAAAATGGTCCTTATAAATTAAAGTCAAAAGTTACTGCTAAAAACAAAGATGGCGTTACCAACATCCATCGTGCAGAAAGACTTGAAGACCTTAAAGGAGATGATAAGTTACGTTATGACAGTGACATCAAAGCTGTTAACATACTTCTTCTCGGATTACCAGTTGATATCTACACTCTCAGCAACCACTATCAAATTGTAAAGGAGATATGGGATCGCGTCAAAGAACTTATGGAAGGCACATAAATGACCAAGCAATAACGTGAGTCTATGCTATATGATGAATTTGATAAGTTCACATCTAAGCCTAGAGAATCAATCCACTCTTACTATCTGAGATATGCTAAGTTGATCAATGACATGAACATGATACTTTGTCTATGACAGCTATGCAAATCAACACGAAGTTTATGAATCATCTTCATCCTGAGTGGAGTAGGTTTGTCATAGCAGCTAAACAAGTAAGAGATCTTCATAGTGGAACTTTTGATCAGTTATACGCTTTCCTTAAACACAATGAAAAGGATGCTAAAGAAGTTCGTGAAATGCGTCAACGATTCCCAGAACCACTTGCTTTGCTAGCACATACCTACAACCCATTTCCTTCATACAACAGTAATCAAACACAGTATCAAGCTCAACCATCTGAAGTTTATCAACACTATCAATCAAGCACTCTAATAACCTAACAACTTATTTAGTTACATTCACTTCAAAGCTATGCACCTCTAGTTGTTCAAAAATAACCAACATTTCAACCTAATACCGGACTTGCTATACCAACCTTTCTTCCAACAAATGATCCAATAACCAGTCTCAACAAAGCTATGATGTTTTTGAGTTTGGTGTATCGATCAAAATTTCCTCCCATAAATAACCAACTTCGTGTAATCCAAGAACTCAAGCTACAATTCAAAACAGCCAAGTTATCGTTCAGAATGTTCAAGGTAGACAGTCTCAAGGTTATGCGAGCAATGCTGGAAATAATCAAGCTTCAGGAGTGCGGGTTATAAATGCAGTTGGAAATATAAGGGAAAATTAACCTAGGGTAATCAGATGTTATAACTGCAAAGGTGAAGGTCATATGGCTAAACAATGTACTGTAATGAAAAGGGTGAAAGATTCTGAATGGTTTAAGGAAAAGATGCTACTTGCTCAAGCATAAGAAGCAAGAGTTGTATTGGACGAAGAGCAACAGGATTTCTTAGCTGACAGTTTGGAAGATACTGATGACTGTGAGGAACTCTAGTTACAAGCTACATCAAATTTCAAGGGAGACCATGTTGATGCATATGATTCAGACTGTGATGACGAAGATACAACAAATACAATACTCATGGAAAATTTGTCTCCTGTTGGTTCTCTCAACAATGACACAGTTGCACTTCGTTATGATTTTGACACACTCTCTGAGGTACCTCATTACGACACCTATCATGATTCTGATGTGCTTAATACTAATATACAAGAGTTGGGATATATTGAAAACATCGTATCTACTAATGAGTCATATGATGAGTTTAAGGGTAACAGTGATATTATTTCTTATACTGATTATATGCTCACTATTGGAGACGATGCAGATAACTATGTCCCTCCTCATGTACAAAAAGATGATATGATGTTGTCCGTAATTGATCGAATGAAATCTCAAGTTGAAAACTATAACAAGGTAAATCAAGAGTCAAAAAGTGAAATTGAATCATTAACCAGCGAGCTTGAACGATACAAAGACAGAGTCAGAGTTTTAGGATATGCAGTTAAAGATGGTCATTCTGAATAAGAAGCATATCTAAGTCGTCAATACTACACTGTCATTAATGCTAGTAATAGAAAAGTAGTTGGTTTTGAAAAATAAGTCTCTTCACAACAAACTCAAATGAAAGATTTAAATAATCACATTGTTTTTCTAAAGAAGAATTTTGAAACGCTCAAACAAGAGTCGTCTGCAAAGTATGAAAAGAACATCACTAAAATTGTGGATTTAGAAAAAGTGAAAAAGGAACTTGAAAACATAGTTTTTAAAATGGGTCAATCTGCTCAAACTATGCATATGTTAACCAAACCCTAAAAATTTTACAATGAAACACATAAGACATCTCTTGGTTATCAAAATCCTTTGTATCTTTGTCAAGCTCGACGGAAACAACTTGCATTATATAATATTGTGTTGAATAAAGAACATATTCCTGTATCTGTATATGATTCTGAGGAAACTTTGATACTTGCTGAAGAGAGTCGGTTGAAAATGCTTGAAAAACAAACTGTTGTTAATACTAAACCGATTGATTACTCCAAATTAAACAAACTTTATGAGATTTTTGTTCCACAAACACAATTGTCAGCAGAACAATTATATTGGTCTTCAATCCTAAGTCCTTCTGTAACTGTTTCAAAACCCAATTTTTTTCCTAAAAAACTCCCATCAACTAGTGTAGAATATCTTAACACATAAATGGAAGGATTCACTTTAGGTTTTAGAGAGGGAAAGAGATGGTTTGATGAACACTTAGAGAGAGAAAGAAAAAAGGATAATATTAGATTAGTGTAATGTGTGAAATGAACAACCAACACCCTCTCCATGTGTGGAGAGGGTTTATATACTTACATGGATGGGTCGGGCCAGGCTTTCTATGGGCTTTCCTTAGACTTTCTATAAGCCGGCCCGGTTAGATTACTTAGATATTACATTGAATTGACTAACTATTACTAAGGCTCATGAGATCGATAATGATCGTCACTTTGCTAAAAACTGAATTCCTAACAATCTCCCCCTAAGGGACGATGGTTGAGATCTCATAAATGATCAACACTTTCTGTGTTCCTAACAATCTCCCCCTAAGGGGTGATCATAGAGATCTCTCCTTGTGACCTTGATCATTAATCGTTGAAGCTTCTTGTCTTGATCTTGAGTCTTTTTTGTGTAATAGTTGATCTTTTGTCTTGCTTCATTGCGTAGTGATCATTGACTTTAGGCTTGAGCTTGTTCCTTTATCTTGACTTGTATGTGAATATGTGATCTTGAGCACCTTGAGATCATCAACCAAACATAATCTCTTTTTGCCATCTTGTAAACTTTGCCATCTTGTGAACTCGTGACTTTTGGACCGACATGCTCATACGTTTCTTGATTTGATAGCTTGAAAGCTTTAATGATGCATCTTTCTTGAAGTTTTTTAACTTTAACACTTTGTCACTTCGAGAAAAACTTTCGGTTATCAGAGTGACGGAAACTTCTTTGAAATTCTTTGACTTTAATGCTTCGTTATTTCAAGAAAGACGTACGGTATCAAAGTAGCAGAAGTCTTGAAACATGTACTTGAGCTTTCATGATGTCTTTATTTTTGTCGGTCGGGTATTAGCATGTGGCTATGAATCTGTGAGTCAGCTAGAACCAGGTACCTCCATGACCATCTTTATGTGAATCTGCAATAAAACAGTTAGCAATAAACCTAGGGGACGAATATGGCTTTGTCATTCGCCTGTATTTTGGTTGGAGTAACCTTCGAATCCGTGAGGATCGACCTGTGACCAGGTAGATTCAATTTAAGAAGAATCTCCTTGACAGAATTTTTAGCTTGCAGTATTGAATCTATCTAACACATATGTATTAGATTCATCGTACTCAGCATGTTCTCATTATCAGAACGTCTCAAAGCAGACAACATGATAAGAGTGAACCAGTGAGTTACTGTCTCACCAATTGAATAGAAAGATTGATTTGAAAATCAATCGACGTGTCACTTGCTAAAGTGGTTTTGTGACACATTGAGAGTGTTAATCATTTCAAAAATTCATCAGCAATCGTTAATTCATAACCTAGAACAAGTTTGATTCTTATAGAATCGCACCATCGTTTCTTTCTAGTTGTCACAAGTTTGATTCATATAGAATCGCACAAGTCACCTACCATAAGCTTGTTTGATGTTGGCTCAAGCAGAATTTCCATCTTCATAGTGAATGAAATCACTCGGATGTTCTCTCAAAATCACAAGGATAATGCGTAGGACTCTTAATATGTTAACTGGTTATTCACATTGTGTGACCTAGAAAGCATGATTTGACAAGTGTCCTAATGAGATTTATGGATGATATCTGTTGGCTCTATACTCAATAGTGCACTTTGTTTTTAGTGATCGGAGGCTGGAGCAGACTGCTACCTTTTCAATATCAACTAACTCGGAGTGAGAAAGTTGATAGAAATGCGTGTAATCTTTGTGAGAAATGAAACAAGAGTCTGTTGAGAGACCTTGAGTGTCTAGGGAGGGTTGTGCATAGCGTCATCGGGTCCATGATTGTCTTCAATATCAGACAACAACATAGTGTTTCCGACAGATTATGTATTGACCCGGTTTCTGCCTAAGTGTAAGGAGAGCTTCTTTCTTTTCACCATTTATCCTTATATTTCTTTTTCATTTTTCAACCCCTTCAATGCTTACCGAGACTTCATAACTAATGCCTTGTTGGGTTTGTTCCAGTGTTAGCTCCATCTCAGTCGGCATTATTCTCGATTCTCACTATTTCTCCTTTTGTATCATTCCTAAGGACTTCTACATTAACTAGTGGATATCCCTGGGTAGATCCCTCCGGTTCTGGCTGGATCATGAGATTTGAATACCTATGCCTAACCGCCTTATAACTCCATAAATTTAAGTACATGGTCGGTCTTTTGGGTATTCCATCATAATCAAAACCAAAATCATTGAAAAAATTCAATCAAAGTGTTTGATATAAATATCAAAAGATTTACACTTTGAGAGTTTTTTATCATTACAAAAAGCTCCCCCTTAACATGTGCACCGAAATCATAGTACATGTTAAGTTTAGAGTGCATTGAGTCCATTTTATATGATCACATTTCAATACAAGTTAGGTTCAGTTTAATCACATTTTCTCCCCTTATCTAAAATGTTAATCCCATGATATTTTGGATATCAATTGATTAAACGTTCGGGGACAAAATGTTACATAACAACTATCAGGAACATTTTAATGCTCCCCCTCAATATTTAAGGGTATATAAGATAGTGTTGAGTACAAAAATTGAAAATTTTGGAATTTACTAAGAAATTCTTGAAAAAATTTATACTCGAGCACTCCTTATTATCACCATTAAGTCTACACTACAAATTCAAAAGTTTAATATTATTTATGAGGATTGACCTGAATGATAAGAACATCACATGATAGAATCATATGGTTCTTTGTAGCAGCCGTATGTCATCCCCGTAGTCTCTCTTGAGAAGTTGTCTTAGCTTCCCCCTAAAACAACAATCCTTTCTTGAGTAAATTCAAAACTTTCTTGCAATCCGCATTAAGAAGTCTTGATGTAAAAAACCCAAATATCCGAAGCACACAATTAACTCTTTTAAGAATTTGATACCACAACACCAAAGTCAATTAAGTCCCGGATGTCCGTATTTCTCCTTATACGATAGTGATGATATAAATTGTAACACCAAAGTCAACTAAGTCCCAAATGTACTCATTTCTTTCTACAGAATGCTGACTATCTTAAGGAATCATCATACTTATCAAACCTATGTGTACCTCTTTTATCAAATATTTCTACTCCTTTTAAAAATAAGCTTAGAGATTAACCATTTGAGGAAGCATTTATTGAATCAGTAACCAATCTTCTCTTGCTTAGAATAAATCTTCTTAAAACACTTCCCCCTAGTATCTTAAATGATGCATACAAAAATTAACAAGATATCTCTTCCCCTATGTGGATGAAATAGTGCACCTGAAAGTAACAAGATAAAACACTGATTTCTCTGCGGTTATGACATTCGTCTTCTCGGAATGGCCTAAAATCAAATAAGGCTATGGACTCTATCACGTGTACTTGTTGTACGTTCTAGTGTATCTACTCCTTCCCCCTTGCTGGTTTCGATACCTCAGAATCAGCAAAACCTTGTACGCACATATACTTGAGATCGTGTTCGAAGAATTAATAAGCTTAAATCTATCTCGTGAGAATCAACTTCAAGGAATTTAAAACTATATGATTATTTCCAAACATTTCTAAGTCTTTTACTACTATGAAGTGTTGGTAATATTGATCGATGTAGTTTAAAGCCTGAATTTACTAAGTCTCAAATTGCAAATAAGTCCCTAAAGTTTGAAACAAATGACATCTAAAGAACTTGTAGTTAATATAAATTAACTCCCCTCGAAATTGTTATCCGTCATTATCAAAAACTTTATCCGTTTATTCCGTGACTTATTTTAAAAGACCGTTTTAAAAGATTATTGGATGACACATTCTCCCCCTCAAATGATGACATGTTTTCTATTTAAAGAGCAGTTGTCATTGTTTGAGTGGTCGAATTGTCTTTGAAAATCTTTTTGTGATTACTGAAAACACTGATTCATTGTGAAGACAACTTTTTACCAATAAAAATAAGATTTCTCTTATTTTGACAAATAAATGCACTAACACGTACACTTATTGTATATAGGAAGCACGAGTTGTGTTGCAAAGTAAACACAAGCCTTTGAATGAATATAAGTAATTCATTCCTGAGAATTATAAATTTCTCGTTGTGAGGTCAAGTTGTCTTTTTGACGACATACTTGCCTTTAAGATGATGACCGGGTTGCTATCTGAAATAATAGCAAGCCATTTTGGCATGTTTTGAAAGCTTTTGCAACTTCTGCTCGAACTTCATTTACAGCCTCGTATCATTATTAAATGACATTTCTAAGGCCATAAATGTTATCGATTTTCAGAAGAGATGCCAGAGATACATATTTTTATATTTTTTGATTTTTTATTTTGTTTTTGAAAAATTTTATATAAAAGAAAATTATTTTTGTATTTTTATGTTTTCTTATGTACATATGATACATGATATGAGTTACCACCATCACTCTTCCGTTTCCTCTACCAGACTTTTCAACATTTCCGAAGACATGCTTCTCATACCGAGCTTTTCGATTAAGAAGTTGAATCTTTCTCTTGGCAAAGGTTTGGTGAAGATGTTAGCGAGTTGGTATTCAGTTCGGACAAAGTATAATTCTACGATTCCATTTTCCACTTGTTCTTTTATAAAATGGTAGCTATCATCGATGTGCTTGGCTCGTGAGTGTTGAACATTGTTGCAGCATAAAGCAATCGCACTCTTGTTGTCGCAGTACATAGTGATCTTATTGAATTGAAAGCCATAATCTGTTAGCTGTGAACGCATCCAAAGGATTTGTGAGCAACACCCAGATAAGGCAGTATATTCAGCCTCTGTACTCGATATGGCAGTGCTCTTTTGCTTCTTAGATGACCAACTAACAAGTTTATCACCTAAGAACTGAGCGTTTCCCGATGTACTACGTCTAGTGTCTTGACACCCTGCATGATCGGCATCTGCATAAGCTGTGAGTGACATATCGGTATCCTTCGAGTACCAAAGACCCATGTTAATGGTTCCGTTAAGGTATCGAAAGATCCGTTTTACCGCTTGTAAGTGCTTTTCGGTAGGCTTAGCCTGATACCGGGCACATAAGCAGACATCATAGTTAAGGTCAGGTCTACTGGCTGTAAGATACATTAAGGATCCAATCATGCCATGGTAAAGTGTAGCATCAACTTGTTTCCCTTGTAGATCTTCATCCAGTTTCTTGTTTTCAATCATGGGTGTGTCGACAGAATCAGTAGAATGTAAACCATATTTTTTAACAATTTTAGATATTTAGATTGGTTTATAAAGATGCCTCTAGGACTTTGAGAAATTTGTAATCCTAAAAAGAATGACATTTGCCCTATCATCGACATCTTGAACTTATTGGTCATCTGATTAGCAAACTCATTACACATGGCAGTATTAGTGGATGCAAATATTATATCGTCAACATAAATGTGTACTAGTAATATGTCGTTTCTAGCATGTTGTGTGAAGAGTGTTAGATCAACTGCACCTTTGGAGAATTGTTGAGAGATAAGGAAGCTTGACAGCATATCATACCATGCACGTGGTGCTTGTTTTAGACCGTAAAGAGCCTTTTTGAGCTTGTACACATGCGATGGGTTGTCCTGATCAACAAATCTTTCTGGTTGTGAAACGTAGACCTCTTCTTTAAGCTTGCCATTCAAGAAAGCCGTTTTGATGTCCATTTGGTAGATTGTCATATTCTTGTGAGCGGCATTTGCTACAAAGATACGAATGGACTCTATTCTAGCAACCGGTGCAAATGATTCCTCAAAATCGATTCCTTCTTCTTGTATGAATCCTTGAGAGTCATGCCTTATTCTTTAATACCCCGCCAAATTCATCTGTCTTGACCTTATAAATCCATTTGAGCTTGATCAAGAATACTTTATCTGGACATGGCACCAATTCCCAAACTTCAAGTCTTACAAATTCATGAATTTCTTCTTGCATTGCATCGATCCATGACGGTTCGGTCATTGCTTGTTTGAAGTTCTTTGGTTCTACTAAAGTTAGGAAGGCATCAAAATAACACCACATGGCATTAGTTTCTAGTTGCTTTCGCGTAGATACAGAGCGAGAAGGATCTCTGATTACATTAGCTATTGGATGATCCTTAGTCCATCTACCAAGGTGTTCAAATGGAGTGTAGATTTGTATCACATTAGATGGTGATCCTTGAGAAGTTGAGTCTTGTGGAGATTCATTAAGTGGATCATCATGAAATATTGGTGTTTTTGGTGATTCTTCAAAATCTTAAGAAATGATTGGAGAATGTTCTTGTTCTTGTGATGAGGGAATACTTGTTATTAGAGCATCGTGGTCAATGGAAGTTGACACATGAGAATCAGCTAATACTTCAGCTCTTGGAGCAGCAGCTTCTTGAACTGGAGAGACAGCAATTGTTGGAGGATTATAGTATTCATCGAACATTAGTTGAAACAAATGATCCCAATCATCTCTGTTTGGTGGAATACAAGGTTGTTGAGAAACAGGTTTTGAAACGAGTCCTGTACTGGATGTAGCAGGAGTCATATAATGAAGCTTGAGTCCTGAACTGAATTGTTTAGAAGCCATTATTGTTAGCTCATCGAACGTTACATGAATCATTTTTGAAATTATCCGGGTCCTTCTATTGTAGATTCTGAATGCTTTCTTTGTAGGCGTATAACCAACAAAAATCCCAATGTCTGCTTTTGCATCAAATTTACCCAGATCCTCATGGTCATTGGTCCAAAGACATGAAGGAATGATAAGTCTGATTTCTTGTCTTGCATAAGCTCGTATGGAGTTTTGTTGTATCGGTGACGAATCAAAGAACGGTTTTGGGTATAACAAGCTGTATTGATAGCTTCGGCCTAGAGAAATAATAGAGCTTTATAAAATATCATCATTGTTCGAGCAGCTTCAACAAGAGTCCGATTTCTCCTTTCGACAACACCGTTCTGCTAAGGAGTGCGAGCTACAGAAGTTTGATGTGTGATGCCAACATTTTCATACCATTCACGAAGTGTCTGATTGACAAATTCGGTTCCATTATCTGTTCGAACATTCTGGACTGTGGTATTCAAACGAACTTGTATGTTTTTAATACATTTGATGATGGTCGCAGGAGCTTCATCTTTTGTCTTTAAAAATTTGACCCAGGTAAATCTTGAGTAATCATCGACTATCACTAAAATATACCTTTTCTCGTTAATACTAGCCACACGTATCGGGCCACACAAATCCATATGCAAAAGATATAGTTTCTCTTGATTAGTGTCTTCAGCTTTGGGTTGATGAGAGGATTTTTTGCTTTTTCCTAATGCACATGCTGAACACAAATGATCTTTCTGAAATTTAAGTCTAGGAATTCCTCGTGCAAAACCGTCTTTAGCTAGCTTGTTTAAAGTACCGAAGTTGAGATGAGATAATCGACGGTGCCATAACCAGATCTTAGTCTTTGACGCTTTGGATAGAAGACAGATCAAAGATGATTTAAGCATGTCATCAAGAGAAATTATGTACAAATTTGTGTCTCGGTACCCTGAAAGTAGATCAACACCTTCTAAATTGCGAATATAGTAAGTGTTTTTCTGAAATGCAACTTCAAGATCCGCATCACAAAATTGTCCAACATAAAACAAGTTATGTCCAAGCCCTTCAACGTAGTATATCCTTGAGATAATAATGTTTCCCAGTTGATAGTCACCATACCTCATAATCCTTGCAATCTGGTCGTTCCCGAATCTAACAGTACCTAGAAATTTACTGACAAAGTTCATGAGTTAAGAACGATTCCCTGTCATGTGTTTCGAACATCCAGAGTCTAGATACCAGAGTACAATCTGGACAACCTGTCATGACAAGAGAAGAAGACGATGGAATATATGTTGCAGTGGATCCCCAAATTTGATTGGTTCCGAGTGGTTAGCATTCTTAGATTCTACAATCTTAACTATTTTACTCGAACTTTTGTTTTTAACATTTTTGGGTTTGTTGCTATAGACTTTTATCTCTGGTTTTTGTATTTCATCTGAGTGGGAAGTGGTTTGCTTAGGAGGCACTACGTTAGTTGAGGTGATCCTAGTTAAAGGGCACGAGTTACCAACTATAGTGAAGGTTCTGCCTGTTGGTTTCCACTTAAATCCTACTTCAGTGAATACATGACCCGTAGGTTTCCAAATATTTTGTTTTTTATGTTTCTTAGTAGATTTAGTACGGTTATTCCTATTTTGCACAAGATCTAAAAGACATTTATCATGAACACCATCAAACATAGATTTATTACAAATAGCACAGAGAATTTCAGAATTCGCATTTGACAGTGAATGCTTAACATCAACATCACAAACAAGTTTAACAACACGATTCAT
>BQNB010049380.1:0-42063 GCA_026074375.1 Tanacetum coccineum
AAACATGTAAATGTTATAGGAGTTTATATCTTTACTTATTTCCCTTGCAACATCTGATATTATACGCACATCCCCTCACTTGAGATAAACAATGTCGAAAGTGGTGATACAGGGGGTCTTTATAGATCATAAGTGATTGGTCTTCCACAAAAGCATATAATTCTCATTCCCATTCCCCCGAACCATGGACTTAAGTAGCCAGAGATTTAAGCACAAAAAAAATAAAGACTATAGGGTATGCTAAGGTGAAATGATGTAACGAAACATATAGAGTAGGGGTGAAAACATAGATTGTTTCAATATTTTTGGTGGATTTTTGAATAATATGGTGGAAATGGAATATTAGGCTTAAATCTTACCAAGTAATAATAAAGGGTAATGTGCATTCGGCAAAGATTAATTCTAGTTATTTAAGACAAAATTTGTCAAAAATTTTAAAATTTGGCATAATTTTCAAAGAAAATTAGAAAATTTAAGGCAAAACATACGTCAAGTATTAATTCAAAGAGCTAAGTTGTAATTAGTGAGTAGTGTAGTTATGGTAAATCCGAGGTAGTTATAGTAAATCCGAGGTCGTCCCAAGAGCTAAGTTGTAATTAGTTTTAATTTGAAATGTCACGTTTTAAAAGTGGTTTGAATTGATTTGAAATAAATAACAATAAAAATATTACTGAAAATTAAAGGAGTAGGAGATATCAATAGAGAAAACGTGCTAACCTAGTTACTTCATTACTACTGTTATGAAAACGTTTTCCTGTGCAATGTTAAACTATGGTTTCATTAGTGGTTTCTAAGGTCGATAGACTTGAGTATGCATATATAGTCTATCCTATACTTCCCGCGATTTCGACTCAGTCCAAATCGTATAAGAGGTAGGATATCTAGGTTGTAGTGATTAATCCTAACTATTTCCAAAACTGATCTAATAACCTATACAGATTATTAACCCTCTCTGAAAGAGTTCCTGTGCTTTTTAAGTATATTAAGTGTGTAGAGACCGGTTAGTTCCTACAATAGGGGTCGGAGTCATAGATCCTCCCTAGTACCCGATGGATCTCATATTGACTAGATAATCTAATAATGGGGCAAGCCAGGTCCAAACCACCCGTACTATCAAAACTCAGGGTTACACGATAGTCAATTAATATCTAACGAAACCATAATCTAACAGGAAACAATCATAACAACAGTAATTTCATAACTAGGCCAGCACTTTAAGTGCTTAGCCGCTCATGGTAACGGAAACACAACAAGAAATAAAAGTAATCATAGATTGCAAGCTCATAATTCTTACAGGATTCGTATTTGAATGATTAAATACAAAAAGTAAGTAAAGTGTGATCTCCCTTGGACTCCAGGTGGAATTCTTTGAAGGTTGGAAACCTTTGTCGCCTCTCTAATTGGTTGTGGAGGAAGTGATGTCGAAATAGCTTGAATGATGCTTCTATTTATAGGTATCGAACCTGTTACGGCGTAACTGATAAAGTTGTTACGCCGTAACTTTCTTACACGACATTCCATATTTAAGCAGTTGTTACGGCGTAACCTGATATCGTGTTATGCCGTAACCTTCAAATAATGTCCATAAGTACGTGACCTTCCTTCTATATTTGTAGATCTTCATGGTTACGGCGTAACCATAAGGGGTGTTACACCGTAAGTCTATCTATGGTACGATTTCCTTCCAAATTCATGTTTACGGCGTAACTAGATATGGTGTTACATCGTAAAGTTGCCCTTGATCTTCGTACTTACTTAATTTATGTTACGGTGTAACCATTTTTGGTGTTACGTCGTAACATTCTTCAAAAATTGCACTTTAAGCCCTTTTTCCTTTGTTTCTTGTCATTTTCCTACATTTCACGTGAAAACTACAAAATGATAGAAAATATCTCGTTTTCGAGTATTAGTGAAACATTTGCAGGTAATATAGGGGATATTTTGCTACTAAAAAGTATTAAATATTTGATGTTATCAGTAACCTTAGACGTGATGGGGAAGGATTCGTTGATATAATAACTACGACATAGTTGGACCATTATGGTTACGCCGTAACTAAGGGTCAAAATCAATTCAAGAGTTATGAAGAAAACTACGGCATAATGCCTTTGGGTTACGCCATAGTTATACCAGATCTGGAAGAAAACTACAGCGTAACTCATGCCTTTGTGCTTACGTAACGTTGTTACGACCGTGTTGTATTTTGTACATCAACCAGATCTCTTATATTCTTATGTGTTAGTTAGATAGGATAGATCGTGTAAGTATTTGGTTGAGAAAATACTTGTGTGAGCGGTTAGTAGTTTAGGCCTCAAAATACAAGTGTGAGTGGTAGATCGGTTCTAGCTAAGATTAAAACTAAACATTTGGCTTTGTGTTAGAAATTGGTGTAAGCTACTTGTGTACGGTTTTCTCCGCTTAAAGAGAGCTTGTTGACATAGTGAATTAACCTCTCGAGTTGGATACTCGAGGAGTGGAGTAGGGCGAAGAGGAGCTTCGTTACCGAACCACTATAAATATTCGGGTTGTGGTTTGATCTTTCTAACTCTATCCTTTTGTCTCGTATTTAATATTTCTAGATAATATTGGTTGTTTGTTTATTTATATTGCTCATATTGTGTTCATTTGATATCACTTAAACTCAAATATACGCTTTAATAAACAAACGTTAACTAAATTTAAAAAGCGATAAACTATTCAACCCCCCCCCCCCTAGTTTTCACAATTAATAGTCAAAAAGTGTGGTACCTTAATTTTTTTCAATTAAATGTTTTTTAATACCTTGAATCGATCTATGGAATCAGGTAAAAATATTTAGATTGGCTAATCATGCATAAGACGCCCACTCTCTGATAGCGATGGATTTATTTTTTGGAAATAGATTCGAGACTTACGTGATATAAAAAAGGATCTATAGATCCTTGGCAATGGTATTATCTACGGTGTTTTTCCCACCCTATTAAAATTAAATCCTACAAACTAAAAAGGATGAAATTGTACCATTTGATAAACAAAGTGACGATCTTAAAAAGAGGCTCGCTAAATTTAATGAAGCCAAAATGGTAATTTATAATGCTTTGCCACAATACGAAAGAATTTTTATGTGCAAAACCGCAAAAGAAATTTGAGAAACATTGTTAATCACTCACCAAGGTAATAGTCAAGTCAAAGATAATAAAATAGATCTTCTTGTCCAACAATATGAACAATTCACGATTCTGAAAGAGGAATCGATAGATAATGCATTTGCTAGGTTTAACACTATTATTACTAGTATAAAAGCACTTGATGAAGGTTTTTCTAGCAAGAACTATGATAGGAAATTTCTTAGGGCACTTCATCCGAAATGGCGAGCAAAGGTCACGGCTATTGAATATTCGAAGGACTTGACATCATTATCACTTGATGAACTTATCGGTAACTTGAAAGTTTATGAAGTAATAATTAAGAAAGATTTTGAAATAGTTAAAGGCAAAAGAGAACAAAGTAGATCTCTCGCCTTAAAGGATAAAAAGGAATCTAGTGATGAAGAAAGTTTGACTTATGTAAGTAAAGACGAAGAGTACGCCATGACGGTGAGAGACTTTAAGAATTTTTTTCAAAAGAAGAGGTAGATTCGTAAGACAACCACGTGATGAAAATAAGTCATTCCAAAAAAATAGAGATGACAAAAACGGAAAGAGCGAAAGAAAATGTTTTAGATGCAGAGATCCAAATAACCTCATTGGAGAATGCCCGAAGCCACCAAGAAACAAAAACCAAAAGGCTTTTGTTGGAGGATCTTGGAGTGATAGTGGTGAAGATAAAGAAGAAAAGATTAAAGACAAAACGTGTCTTATGGCTCAAGCATCCAATGGGATATGCTTGGGAATTGATTTTGATCCTGACGAGTGGATTAAAGATAGTGGATGCATGATTGCAGTCTTACATACATATAAAATAATATACTTATAGAGAAATTAAGGAAATCCCCAAGTAACCCTTGGACAATTCCACTCACAAAGATATATTTATAGAATACGTATTAAACCGGGCAAGTATGATCACCCGGGTCGTTTCCCCAATGACTAGTGAAATTGAAACCACGTTTTATGTTCGGATCCTGATTTGAATGGAACAAAGATATTTTGGATAAGCTATTACTATGAAATTAAGAAGCAACAAATAATGACAATTAAGCAAGTAAACTAATTTTAAATCCCTAAAAATGTAAACTAAAATTTTGCTAAATAAAGAAAAATTGCTGAAAACTATTAAAAATAAAAGCCCTAATTTTTATCTTTTTATAAAAGTTTAATTGAACTAATTAAAACTTAACCCTAATTATTAATTAAAACTAAATAAACTAATTTAAAACTTAACTAATGGAACTTAAGGTGCAAAAGGAAAAGGACTAACGGTGGAAAACACTAACTGACGGGGGAGGGGGGAACGAGGTGGGTGGGAACTGACTTGAAAAAACTAACTAAGATTGAAAAGTTACACTTTCTACCCTGAGAATCTACCCCGATAACAAGCTAAGGCCCGAATTAAGGTGAAATTTGAAAAGTGCTTAAAATGAAAAACTCAAAGAAGCAAAGTTGTAAAGGAATCTAGTGGGAACAAAATTAATAAAGGTTACTTGGGCTGAAAATCTCACAATTAAGTCATAGAGCTTATCTTTTAAGCTGTTACAGAAAGTAGGGCTTATCCCTTGGTTTTAGAAAATAAGCTATAGAAAACTCAAAACTAGATCAAAATGAAAAAGGAAAGAAGTTCTAAAGAGCTTATGATGTGATTAATCTATAAATGAAAAGAAATTAAAGCTTAAACTACTTTTATTCTACTGAAATTGATCAAGAACTAAGCAAACTCAGGAAATAAGCAAAGTAACTCAAAATCCAATTGAGCTAAAGACTTAAATAAGCTAAACTAGACTCTGAAACTTAAAGGACTTATAAAACTACTTATAATCTATCTAATTAAGCTAGAAAATCTAGATCCATAAGCTAAATTATCAAATTTAAATCCTAAAGTTTCTAAGTACTGTTTTTGGCTTTTTAACTTTTTGACAGTAAAAATAAGCTAAGAAAATAGGCTAGAAAATGAAATTAAAGACTTAAACCATATTAAGCTATATAAAAACTTAAATCCTACTAAGTTTTATAAACTAAATCCTAAAATTATTTATCTAAATGAGGCTGAGAACACAGCAGTACTAACTGAAGTTAGTACTGTTAGTGTAAAAGTTCAGCAGTACTTTCTCTTGAAAGTACTGCTGGTGCAATTTGGTTTTTGAAAATAAGCAATGAAATAAGCTAGAAAATGACAACTAAAACTAAATTCATAATAAGCTAAAGCTAAACCAAAATCTAAACTAACAGTATTAACTTGTAAGAGCAGTACTAACTGAAGTTAGTACTGGTAGTGCAAAGGTTCAGCAGTACTAACTTTGGTTAGTACTGCTAGTGCAATTTTGAGAATGCACTAAACCAAACACTACTTAACCATTATGACAAGCTTCGAGAAAAGCTTTTTAAGAGAAATTTAATGACAAGTGCTAAATACCAGATAAAAACTAGCTTAAAACAAACTTAATAATCATGATTAAACAACTGAATAAGCTTTAATCTAAGATCTAAACTATTTAAACTAATATTTTTGGATTTTATGAGTTTTTATGACAGAATTTAATAACTAAAGATCTATAACTACTTAAGCAAAAACAGATGAAGACAAACAACTAATAAGTACTAGAAGAGACATTTAAACACTAATAAGCAAGAGAATAGGCAAATAAGCAATATTAAACTAAAACTAAGCAATTTAAACTGAATTTAGAAGAGAATGAAAAAGGAAACTTACTTGATCCTTTAGCTAAACAAAAGGAACCAATAAAGGCAGCTACAAGCTCTCTAGCTTATGAATAAGCTAGAGTATAAGTCCTTGGGATCTCTTCCAAGGTAAGATCCCCTTCCAAAAGCTCAATACAATAAGATCCATAATAGATTAAACTGATTTAAGGTTTAAGTAAGATTAATTCTGAATTCAAACAGCTCTATTTCAGCTTATAGACTGAAAGAGCTTATTGTGAGCTTATTGAGACAATATGACTTATTAAGAGAGCTTAAAGGTTGAAAATAAGAAGAGCTTATGACAAATTGAGACTGAATTTCATTAATTGAAAACTGAATTACATTACTTAGAAAAGGAAATTTAAGGAAAAATACGAATTTAAGCTACTAAACATTACTAAAAACTAGATAAAAAGAAAAGACTAGATATCGTGTGTGTGAGAAGTGAGGTCTTTTTATAGTGCCCAGCTGAAGCTTCTAGGACCTCTAGCCTTGCTCACCAAACTTTCAATCCTGGCCAATCATTTCTTCAATCATTTGATCTAAATTGTGGGACGTTGGATCATTTTGTGGACACCTGAGGATTGCCAGGCTGGCATTTATTTTTGATGTGCGGTGGTGTTTTTGTGTTAGTTTTGTGAGTGAGTTTAGCACAAAAAACCCTTCACAATTTGTGCTTTTTCATTGATTACGTGGCCTTTTGAGCTTGCGAGGCTAGTATTGGTATCCCCTTCTGATTAGACTAATTTGTACCCTTCATTTGTGCTTGCGCTTCTTGAATTGACCAACTCACCTTTAATTTTGATTTGCCCCTTGTTTTCACATGGGGGTGAAATGAGATGACGATGAATAGGTGAAAATAAGGGGTTTCCCGCCCTCCTTTTTTGACAGTTAAAATGTTGTAGGTTTGGGGAAGGTGGCACATATGGCCCCTTGTCTTTCTTCTTCTCTTCTTCAGTTATAAATAACTTTTTGGAAAAGAAAGAATGGCCCTGGAGGAGAAAATTAGCTAAGGCTTTGGGCTTTGGGGCTTCGGCTTTGGACTCTTCTTGATTCTCGTGCGAGCTTGCTGGGTTTGATTGTTTTCTTGTGTTTTTTGACTTATCTCGTTTACCTACACACACAAATACAAAATACCAAGCATATTTTTGCCATTAAATGGTATGTTTTGGGTTTATTGGTTATTTAGGTATAATGGAATATGTGTATTTTACACTATCAAACTATTCCCCAATAAACAATTGCGTGTCTCACGCATTATCACATGCCTAAACCAAATACACTCGTAAATTTCCCAAAAAAAACCTTTGAAATGTAGCAAAGATTTTTGTTGAGAAGATAAAGATACAAAGTTATAAATATCATCCCCGACTTCCTTTTTCAAAGATTTTTCTCTTTTTATGAGTTTTTCTTGATAATTAACTCTTTTTTGTGTGTCCATAATGTATTGTTTTCATTAACTCATTGGTAACTTTTTGAGGATCCATGAATAAAAGCACAATTAAGTATCTAAAGGTTAACTTCATAATCCCGATTTTTCACTGTTCCCATTGCTAAGCTTAAAACAAGTTCATTGTTTAAATACATGTCATGATACTATCACTACCTATAATTACTAATTGTAGTAACTTACTTTCCTCCCGAAAATCCTACTTTGTATTCTCAGGATTTTATTAAGTCATATATCCCGAAGGCTCTTTAAGACTTTTGTTTCGTTACTTATTAATTCCAAAAATAAACGTGTAATGGTAAGAACGTAATAAATTAGCTTCTATCACATTTTCAAAAGGATCAAATGCATCATGAGTAAAGTCCACATCGAGGAGACCAAAATTTGGCTTTTATTAGGCTACTTAAAGAAGTCAACATTCATATTCATATAACCCGAGGGGCTCTTTAAGACAAGTATGAACCAATTTATTTGCACCATAAAACACTTAGGCTCTGTTTAAGGCACAAATACAAAGACAAAAATTAAAGATATATTATTAATCCTCTGTCCTTTAGTAGGCTACAACATCGGCAAACGCTCTCCGACAAGATGTAACAAACTATTCGACTTTGGATTATATAAGTAAAAAACACGGTGCTTTTATCTCGAAGCCACATCGATAGCGATGTCGACAAGAGGTTATTCTTACTTATTATGATCTCCGGACCCTACCTTTTATGAAAACTCCAAACATCGGCCACGCCTCCGACAAGATGAAGTAATCTGGCAGAGATACTTATTTATTATTATTTTTGCATTTTTAAGCCAAATTAAGTATTCCTGATGTGTACTCATCCTAATCACAAAGGAACTAAAGAAAACTTCTATTAGCTAATTATTAACCAAAAAAAACATACAACTCTATTTAAACATTTATATAAAAGTGACAAGCTAATGGCGAGAAAAAGCCACAATTATTTTATGAGCTTGAAAGAAAACCAAACTATTCTATGTTTAGCATCATGACTTATAAATAACCCACTTCTCATTCTTGTTCTTCACTAAGAATATTTGCAATGCTTTGCCTATTTAAAATCATTGCATATTTAAAATCTACTTGAGATTAGCACACGCCTTCATATTACTATGTTTTTCAAGTCTTGCATATTTTATGTCTTTATGAGACTAGCACAAACTATCATCATTAATTGTTAAGGAAGAAAGCTAGAACTCAACACGTTCAATCGGATCAAAAATTACTTCTTATTCTTACCAACGGAAAACCTACATTTTAGTCTTATCACTTTTTTTTTAAAAATAAAAAATAAGATTGACTAAAAATTTAAATTTTTTGCTATTTTTGTGGGAAAACGGGTACGTGAGAACAAAACAATAAGCAAGTAACATCAAATCGATAGATGCCCTCACAAACTAAAACGGAAAAACATTGTCCTCAGTGTGTTAAAGTCGGGTCTCTACGTTAAACTAAGCGTTTATGAAGTATGCAAAGATAAATGTTAATCGATAAGATGAAAGGATATGGATCTCCCCAAACTAAATTCACACAAAGGATGAAAAGCTCGAGTAGAACGGGAAACAATACCGGACACGAGAGGCTTCATTGAATTTGTTAGGAGAGTCCTGTAAAAATCACAATAAACAAGCAACAAACATCGAGTAATCAGAGAGGGAACAAGCCTCTCTCAACATAACACATTAGATAAGAAAATAGAGATGATAAGCATGGGTGTGTATCCACGAGCGCTTGTTTTTGATCAGCGGTGTCGCATGCTAAATCGATCCCTGAAATTTAGTTGTCTTTAGGGAAAGTCTGGAGGTCCGGGATAACCAATGGTGGTGCATCCCCTCCATAGTAGTGCTTAAGACGGTGGCAGTTGACTTTGAAATTAGAACCATCGGCATGAGACAACTTGGCAGTGCCATAAGGATAAACTTCGGTGATTGTGAAAGACCCGGGGTCCATTCGGGATGGAGCTTTCCGGAGAAAATCTTTAATCGGGAGTTGAAAAGAAAGGACTTGATCACCAACATTGAAGATTCGGTTCTTTATCTTGGAATCGTGTAACTTCTTTGTCTTCTCCTTGTAGATTTAACGTATTCTCGTATGATGATTCTGAAGTTTGCTAGTTTCATTAAGATGATGCTTTCGAATGATCGCCAGGCTGTGGTCTTAATCGAGTTGGCATGCTTGAAGCCCAATATGCTTTGTGGTTCTAAACTCAACTGGTAAGTGACACGCTTTTCATAGACTAATTTATATGAAGTACATCCAATTGGAAGTCTTGTAAGCTGTTCTAAATGAACCATTAATGCATCTTCTAACTTATATGACATGAGGCACGGTTTTCTCGGACCGTCCTTTCTAAAAATTCTTTTTGAGACCTCGATTCGTTGACTTAACTTGACCATCGTTTGAGGATGGTAGGAGACGAAAGGACGATGGGGTGCACCATATTTAGAATAACTCTTTATCAATTTGTCATTACGATAAAAAATTTTTTTTGGGTCCCACGATCGCTTTATGGATTGTCTCTTCGGAGCACGAATCGGTGAGAAAAGGGATTTTAAGACTTAAAACTACCCTATGCATCGTTGGTAGGGACGCGCTATTTGCTTAAACACACTTGGAAAGATAGTCGAGGCTACTAGGCAATTTATTTGTTACCTATAGATGATGGAAAGGTATCCCATAAATTCAATACACATAAATCGTAAAATATCACAAAATTGGATTGAATTCTGAGGCATATATCACTTTGAGAGATTTTGCCGTGTTTTTGACAAGCATCACATGTTTGACTATATTCGTAGCATCCTTTTAAATGGTGGGCCAAAGAAACCGGCATCAAAAATCTTCTTTGCCTGTAAAGTTGGCTCCGTTGTGTACCCCGGTGGGTCCACTATGACAGGCATTCGAGAATTTCGAAAGCTTCTTTGCCATCTTACCACACTGTCGGATAATCTGTTGCACAAGTCTTGAAAAGAATAGGGTCATCCCAAAAATATGTTTTACATCTTTAAAGAAACTTGCTTTTCTCTTGAGTCGACATTCCTTTTTTAATGATTTACCCGCGTGGTTTTTTGCAAAGTACAGCGGACTCGAGGTACTTTGGTCTTTGGAAGTTAACTAACTTAAAATGTCTCTAATAGGAAAAGTTCGGTATTCTCTTTTGGATCAAAAAGTATTTTCGTAAGGTTTTTCAAAGGACGAGAGAGGTGATCATACGGCGTGTGTTGAGCTCCCTGAGTATCGATAACTTAAAATCAAATCCTGAAGAAGTAAAGACCAGCGAAGCAATCTTGCTTTGTGTTTTTTTGTTGAAAAGGTATTTCTAAAGCGGAGTGGTCCGTGTTAACAACACTTCTTGTTCATGATTAGATATGATCGAAACTTCTCCGAAGCATAAACTACTGCAAGAATTTCTTTTTCGGTTGTTGTGTATTTGTTCTGCTTCAGTCATCGTCTTGCTTGCGTTAAATGTAATCGGTAGGGAAATGCTTCTTAATTCTTTGCACATTAGGGACCGCACCTATTGCTAATCAATTGCATCGCAATTGATTTAAAAAGGTTGGTCCCAATTTGGAGCAATGAGAATCGGAGCTTAGGGTCAGCTCTTTTTCAATGTTTTAAAGGCTAGAATGAATCTTTTGAGGATATATGGAAAGGAGTGTTCTTTTATAGAGTTGGGTCATGGGGTCGAGAAGATTTTGGAAAAGTCTTTGATAAATCTTCGATAGAATCCGCTGTCCGAGATAACCTTCGATTTCCTTTGAAGGTGGTTGGATGAGGAAAAGCTTAGAATATTACATCAACTTGGGTTTAGCGCGACCTTCAATTCCTTTTCTAGAGATCTTAGTGTCCTAAAATCAATGCTTTTTAATAACCTTGAATGGCTCTTTTCCCAATTTAATGCTAATTTGGTGTCTTCACATCTTTTAAGCATTTTATCTAAATCTGCAAGACCTGAGGAAAAAGAATCTCCGAAAACTGAAAAATCATCCATAAAAACCTCCATCGTTTTTTCTATCATATCATGAAAAATAGCCATCATACAGCGTTGGAAAGTTCCGGTAGCATTGCACAAACCGAATGGCATACGACGGTAAAGCGAAAGTTCCGTCTATGGGCACGTGAAAGTTAGTTTTCTCTGATCTTTTGGAATCACAATTGGGATTTGAAAATACACTGAAAAACCAAATCTAAAGATATTAAATAAAACTCGTTTTGCTGGCTAACGCTTACACATTGGTCCATAGAATGGGTAACGGAAAATGGTTCTTTACAAGTTGCTTAGTTTAAACTTTCGATTATCGATACAAACATCTCCATCCGTGACTAATTTGTAGGCACCAGCTCATTATTCTTGTTTGTGACAAGGTAATACCACCTTTTTTAGGAACCAATGGACTGGACTAAACCTTTAGGGACGATCGAGATTGGATAAAATCAATCCTGCGTCAAGAAGTTTTTCTACTTCTTTCTTGATGAGTAGGGATTTTAGGGTTAACCCTCCTTTGATGTTGGACTGAAGGTTGGTTAATCATCTTTTATAAGGATTTTTGTCGTGTAGCAAAATTCAGGATCTATGCCTGTATAGTCAGAAAGTTTCCATGCAATTGCTTGTTTTTGGTTTTTCAAAATGAATGAGTGAGGTCTTTCTTCTTGGCTCAAATCTTTTGAAAATTTTGATGGAAGCTTGTTATTTTCTTCTAAGAACGCATATCAGATGCGGAAGGTAACTCTTTAAGCTCGGGAATCTTCGGGGGAATTTCATCTTTTGGTTCATGTGAGACTCTTTTGGTTTAACTAACCTTAAGATCTTTTGAATCCCGGGGTGTAATCTCCTCTTGGTCTGGTGAAGGTAAGATCATTGTTGAGAAGTTTGCCTCGTGAATGAGGAATGTCTCCCGCGGGATGTATTCAATGTAGCATTGTTACTGGTGGAAACTGGTTCTTCATCGATTGCTATAAAAGAATCGGCCTTCCTCAAAGAGTAGAAAATCACTTTCATCAAACGGAGTAAGTGTTGGAGATGATAGTAGAAAACACATCGGAGCGATAGTGTGGTGAAAGGATTGTATATAGCACGGAATCAGAAAATCCAAGTACTTCCTTGGAGTACTCTTCACAAGTGACATCGATTAGATCAACTTTCTTCAATTGATTCGAGATTGTTGTATTGAAATGGAAGTGGTTGCATCACCTCATTTAGGGTTAATGATTGTTCATCATTCCTAAGAGTTTTCTCTCCTTCGTAAACATTGATTAAAGCATGAGCCGTCCTAAGGAAAGGGTCGCTCGTGTATCAACGTACTCGAGGATCGGCTATAAATTAAGAACAACAAAGTCGGCGGAGAAAATAAATTTTCTCCTTCTTTGACAAAAACATTTTCTGCTACACGGGTTGGTTTGGAAATTGTACGATCGGCACTAATTCTAATACCATTTTTGTTTCTGGTGAAAGGCCTGAGAAGCTTGTAGCTTTTTCAAAATGGATAAGGCATGAGGATTTGATACTAGCACATAAATCGGCATGGGTAAGTAAATATCGATGTCTGAAAAATCACAAGGAATGAGGATTATCGACCGGGCATAGCTTTTCTGGATGCTTTTTAAGGACAACCGTAATTAAATTTTCATTTAACCGGTTGTTTGGTTAACTCACATCAACTGTCTTTGTTGTTTAACATCTTTCTTGAACCGGAGCAAACTTTGGCATATGAATGAGAGCATCCGCAAAACTTAGCTCAAAGTGAAGATTACGGAAGATTTCCATAAACTTTGAAGCTAGGATATCATCCTTTTCACGAATCTTTTGTTTGTTGAGTCTCGATGGGTAAGGCAAATTAGGTTTGGCTTTGTTGGCAACGAAAGAAGGCTCTTTGATTGGTTCTTTGTCTTTGGTTTGTTCTTGGACCAATGGAGGAGGTTGGATGTCTTCGGTGCTTGGTAGCTCCGTATCCTTTGTCACCTCACTTTCCTTTTCCACCACCGGCGGTGGAATCGGAGGTCCATCGTATGAAACACCACTACGAGTTGTAATTGCCTTGGCTTCATTCCTTGGGTTTGGAATGGTATTGCTTGGTAAAGAACTTGAATTTGAAGCTTGGTTGGAATTGCCTAAATCATCAAACTTGGTGCAAAGGCTTGTTAACAAACTTGTAACATTTGCCATTTGATTTTGCAAACCTTGATTTTGATTTTGCACATTCTTTAATACTGCATCGTTTGCTTTGACGTAGCTTTCAAAATCTGTTTTCAAAACACTATTTGTTGGAGGTTGGTAAGGTAAAACTTGATTGATTGGTGGTTGATTGGTTGGTGTTTGGTATGGTGGAGCTTGATAAACTTGATTTTGGTTGTTTTGACGGTTTTGATTAAAATTTCCTCCTCGGTTTTGGTTGAAGTTAGAATTGGTTCCTTGATAACGGTTTTGATTGGTTTGGACATTCGGTTGATTGAAACCCGGTGGTCTCATTTGACTTGCCAAATTGGTAGGTTGGTTTCTTTGTTTGGAGAAATTACAAACGGCTGCGGTTTTTGAAAAATTGCGGGAATATTATTCTTGAATAAACAGGAAAATCGTTTCCACCTCGAGTTAACGGACAATGGTTAAAATGGTGATTTGATCCACAAGTAACACATACTTCCTCAACTGCTTTGACGGGTGCAGGAGTAGTAACAACTAAAGCTTTTCATATTGATTCATCATTTGGTTCATTCCTTGATAGTCAATCCTTATCTTGAGAGAAGCGGCTATTTGTTGCATATCGGAAAGAATTATCAGAAGGATGAATGAATTAGAATGAGGAGCATCCGGTACTCACTTTGTATCTATTAGCACGACTTCTTGAGTAACGAACTTTTGACTTGCTTTCAATAATTGCTAAACCTTCTGATGGCATTTTTGTCCAAGAAAATACCCACCTGCTGACAGAATCTAAGGCATATTGATCGTATGAATTTCATAAGGAGTTGTAAAAGTATCGAGTTGGTGGAGTTCCGAAAAGCCATGGTGAGGACATTGACGAAGGAGTCCTTTAAAACGTTCCCATGCTTCATTAAAGGCTTCGTTTGGTTTTTGATAAAAAGTAATGATCCATTTCGATAGTAAGTGGTTTTTGAAGGTGGAAAGTATTGGTTTATGAATTTTGAAACAAGGTCGTCCCACGTGAGATATTGGATCTTGGTGGTCTTTGGGTATAACCAATCTCGGGCCTTCCCGTCTGAGAAAAAGGGAAAAGAAAAGCTTAAACGAAGTATTCGGAAAACTTCTGGATGCTAAACGTTGAAATGACCTTATTAAAAAATCGAAGGTGATTATGCGGGATGCTTGTCTACCCTCGTTTATATTTGTTGCTTTGTAACCAGGATTGATTAAAGGTTGTTAAGCTCGATAGTGTTAGCATTGGTCGGTGGAACAACTATAGCATCCTATACCCCACCCCTCGATAGGTGCTTGTAAACATTTGGGCCATTGTTCGATTGTCGGCCATTAGCAACGGTTTGTTCAACAATTGGATCTTCTAACTCAAAATTTTCAACAACCGGAAGAGTTTGTTGTTGACGACGTCTACGAGATTGCGAACGAGTGCGCATAAAAAGGAAAAACTAACAATTAAAAAGCAAAATTTTACACTAAATTTTTTTTTTTTTTTTTTTTAACGGTTACACGAAAGAGACTTAAACCAAATAATCAACTACTTCACGGTAGCTCTTGAAAATTGCTTTTCAAGGTGAGCCGTACTTGGTAGAGACACAAAAGGCAAGTGTTAAATCTTTTGATTAACAAATTTGGGCATAAACAATTGCAAGTTCACGGAAATAGGAAATTGAAATGATAATATCTCAATAGAAGATATTATTTGTTGGTGTTCGGTTACCAACTTGGTGAATTTTATTTTCTGAATTAAGACAATTTTTTTATATTTTTGATTTTTCTATTTTTTTTTTTTTTTTTAATATGATAATTATACTAAAAAGAAAAAGAAAATATTTTTTACTTTTTATATTTTTTAATTTTTTTGGATTTTTGGATTTATGACAAAAATTTAACTTTCGAGGACGAAAGGATCTTCAAACCAAATTCACAAACTCGAAACGAAGGAATCGCTTACACAAGTCCCCGGCAGCGGCGCCAAAAACTGATTGCAGTTTATTATACTATAGAATATATCATAAAAATATAATCCCGAGAGTAATTAAGAAAGTTACCAAGTTACCCTTGATAAAATTCACTCTCAAAAAATATATATAATATAATATAAAATACGTATATTAAACCGGGCAAGTATGATCACCCGGGTCGTTTTCCCCAACGACTCATGCAATGGAAACCTCGATCTCGTTCGGAATGGATTCGAGTGCTGACAAAAAGAATAAAGGTTTTTTGATTTATTTATACTACTAAAATTAAAGGCACAATTAAACAACTAATTAACAAATTAAACTAATTACGAAAGTAAATAAAATGCGACATTTAAGAAAACAAATACAATTTAAATCTTAAAAATATAAACTAGATTCCTAAACCTAAATTAATGCTAAAGAAAATTTTCGGAAAAAGAAAAATATTTTTTAAGGGCTTTTCGGATTTTTTATGAATTAAATACTATTTAATCTAAATTAAATTCTAAAAATAGAGATTAAATTGATGAAAACTAAGAAAAATACTTTTTAAACTAAATTAATTCTAAATTACTTAAAAAGATGAGAAAAACATTTTTATTACTAATTTTTCTATTTAAAAGATTAAAATTTTAAAATTAAAGTTGAAAATTAAAAACTAAAGGTTTGAAAATTAAATGTTTAAAAATATAAAACTTAAACTAAAAATTATAAAAATATTTTTTATAAAAAGAAATAATGCAGAAAATTAATTTTATTAAAAACCCTAATTTTTAATGAGTAATTATAAACTAATTTAAGTAATTAAACTAAAAAACCTAATTTATTATTTATAAAAACTATTTTATTTAGCCTAAATTAAATCTGCCAAAACTCAAGGGTTGAAAGTGACACGAAACAAAGTTGAGGGTAGGCGGCCAAACATTAAAGTTTTATGAAAAACACAAAGTTCGATCTATTGACAGAAAGGGCCCCTGAACTTGGGACTTAACAACCTGACTTTTAAACTAACATAAGGACTAACATTGAAAATTAAAAGGACTAACTGTGTAAGTAACAAGGACTAACTATGAAAATTTTTTAACTAACAGAAACTTTAAAAATGGACAGAAATGACCCCTGAACTCCCTAACTACTAACACTCAGCATCCTTATTTTATTAAAAAGCTTTTTCAACAGAATTTAAAAAGCTAAAACTCATTGAAAACTCAACTTTAACTTATTTAAAATAAGCTGAATGGACTTATGAAGGCTGATAAGCTTCTACTAAGCTTATCAGCTTACAACTTTTACCTAAGCTGATTTATCCAGTAAACTCAAAACCGATGACAGATTATATCTTACGTTATTTACAACTGCGTATTACTATTAATAACACCCAAATCCCAACTGTCTTATCTAACTATCATTTAATACAGATTTTCAAACGCATTATTTAAGAATAGAAAGAATTATAAAGAATACTGAATTATAAAGTTAAATGTAAAACTTATTAAAGATTAACTAGTGTGTACCTTGGTGTTCCCAGCATGAACAGGAAACAAATATAAGCTGAGTGGGAGCTTATGGCTTATTCACATAAGCTCAATCTCGAACCAACAACAACCTAATCTAAACCTATATGCTAACCCTCAGCTCTAAAACCCTTGGAGTCTCAGCAGCCATCCAATTCCAAGAGACTCCAAGCCTTCATCATTTGAACAGCAATAACAAACACAAACACAAATATTTTGACAGAATTTAAATGAAGACACAAATTTATATGGAATAATACTTTTATTAAAACTGAAATAAAGTTCTTACAATCTTGAAACAAAATTACATAACATTAAATTGAAATTACATTTAAAGAAACTACTAAAAACTGAATCGAAAAAAAAAAGATTAAACTACTAAAAATAAACTCAAATTCACCACCACATAAGCTGGAATGAGGGGGTTTTTATACCCGAAGCTTGAGCTCATCCTCCATCTTCTAGACCCTTCTTTCATCTTATCTCAGCCCTTCATCATTTCTCTCTCCTTGATCTAGTATCTCAATCGTTAGATCAAAGCATGTGTGCACCCGGATCATTGACGTGGACATATGTGTTAGTTATGTGAGTGTAAACACTCACACACGTCACATCACCCAATCATTTCATCTCATTTTGGCAGGTGTGGGATTGGGTTGGTGGGGGGGGGAGGGTTTAATTGATAGTGAAGATGGGTTAAGGGTTTGGGGTGGATTAACCCTAAGGTTAATTTTTGGTGGGTGAAGGAAATTGTTAACTTACAGGCTTGGGTTAATGTGTTCTTGAGTGGGAATTCTTGTGTGTGTGTGTTTTTATTCTTCATTTGGGGTAAAATCATGTGTGAACAGTAAACGATATGAGTTTTTAAACTCATGGGTTGGTTGCGGTTTAGGGTATGGGTTAAACGGGTGGGCTTTGCTTCTATTGGCTGATGGGGGTACACGGGTTTATGTGACCGGTTCTTTGTCCCACGCGACTGTTACAACATTGGGGATTTTACAAATTCGGCTTTGTGTTTGGCCAAGCCAATTTCAAGTTATAAACATCTTCATAAAGTGCAAAATCAGCCCTGAATTTATTAATTAACAATGGAGTTGGATTTTGGTTGACTGTGGTTTAGCTGCAGTTCCCGGACTTGTAGGAAGGCCTTGAGGCTTGATCTTTCTGGCTTCGGCTTTGATGTCTTTAGGGCTTCTGGATCACACGCATCCGTTCTCGTGTCCGTTTTTGACTGTTTTCATTTGTGATATTTGACATTCCATTATCCTGCACACTTAAACTCAGATACAAGACACTTTTTGCCATTTTTGTATCCGTTTTGGGTTGAATTGGGCCATTTTCAAGCATAAATTGCGATATTGTATAAGTTTATACAACTATCATGCACCCGTAGCTTTTTATCCCCTAAACCCCATACCTAATTTAACGAACATTTTCCCATAATCTATTTCCTCAGCCAAACCTCCACTCACACTATTCATCCTTGTACACCTGCACGGACGGACAAAACCTTTCTTAACCTATTCTCCACAACCCAACAAAACCAATTTAACCCATTCTCCTTCAAGAAGAAGACAACCACGTTGGCAATCCTAAGCCAACAGATTGGACAGGGCAAATTCAAGGGCTTAGATCAAATTAAAGAAACACAAGATGGATTGAAAGGCTCAGATTAAGGCTTGGAGAGCACTCACATAAGAAGCACACCTCAAAGGGCTTGAACTTCTCAAACGGCTATAAGTAGTGTGTGTTTTCACACAGTAGAAAAAAGAAAAAAAAAGCTTTTAAGTAGTAATTTAGTTTAGCTTTTTATTGTATTTTACATCTTTTAAATCATCTTATTGTAACTTTCTTCAAGAATTGTAAAAGTTTTTAAGTTTAATAAAATTTAAGTTTTTATTGTTAAAAAAAGCTTTTAAGTAGTAATTTAGATTTTTTATTGTATTTTACATCTTTTAAATCAGCTTATTGTAACTTTCTTCAAGAATTGTAAAAAATTTTAAGTTTAATGAAATTTAAGTTTTTATTGTTAAAATTCTGTTTTTTATGTTTAAGTAAATTATATGTTTGGAAATGTTCTAAAAAGCTCATATAAGCTCTTGTTTAAGCTGTTTAACTAAAACAAAAGAAACCTTTATATAAGATTTTAAGAAAATTTCACCAAAAATCACCACAGCTTATTGGATGAAAAGCCAGACCTAGAAGGGCTTTTAAGACAATACTAGCTTATCATAGATAAGCTGGAGCTTAGTAGATAAGCTCTCTAAGAGCAAACTCACCCTTGTTTAGAGCAAAGAGAAAAGTAAGTTCCATTTTTCACCTTTTAGCTTATTTTACTGTTTGCTTATTTGAACTGCTTATTTTCTGTTTATTATTTGCTTATTATTGCTTTTGATTCAGTTTTATGCTTAGAAATCATTTAGATGTTGTTTTCATATAAATTGTCCTATTTGAACTTTAAACTGCTTAATTGCTTGTGCTTATTGGTCTGAGCTTATTTCTGTGTTTTTATTGCTTATATGTTCTTATTATATCATATACTTAATCTGCTTTTACTTTTAAATGCTTTTTGAGAACTGTTTTAAGCTTAATATAGTTTTATGAATTTTAAAGGGGTGTTTGGGATAAGGATTTAAAATGGGTCAAATCAGGTTTAAATCTGTTTTTGGTCTATTAAGTCAATTTCTATAAGCTCAAATTAAGTTTAAAAGTCAGTTCACATAAGTTTTTGAGGTTTAAAACTCACGTTTAAGGTTTAAGCTCTTAATGTTTTAAGTTTGTGGTGTTCTAAATATCTAAAACTGTTTGTTGGTTAAATTCTTCAAAATAGAACTTAATGTGTGGTTTTTGTGGTTAATTTGAGTTACTTAAGCATCAATATCACCTGTTTTGAAGTCATTTTGATGGTTAAAATCCTTTGAGATTTTTTTTGTTCTCAAAAAAATAACAAAAAAACAGTCCGCATTTGTAAGTTTTGAAATATGTTCTTTAGGTGCCTTTGTTTAATGATCATTAGTGGCTGATATTAGGCTTAATAGGTTAATCTTTGATAAAGTATCTTAGTGTGATAAGAATTTGACCTGTTTTTAGATTTTAATGTGTTAAAAGTCATTTTAGGGTCTTAACAGGTAGTTGCAAAATCCCATTTTAGCTTAAAATGTCTAAGTCAAGCAGTCATGTATGCAATCTGTCCTAATTTAAGTTTTCAGCTTAGTTAGTGATTTTATTAGCTTAAGTTTAGTTTGAATATCTGTTTTTAACTTTTAGACTTTAGGTTAGCTTATTGAGTCTTATTTTTAAGCTGCTAGTTAGTCATTTTAATCCAAAAAGCCAAAAATATCTAGTTTAGTTTGTCACTTTTTAAGTCCTCTTTCTAGCTTATTTCTTTTCCCAATTTTCTTAAGTTTAGCTTAATTGTGTTCTTTAAACATAAGTCTCAATCTGTTTTAGAGTTTTTAGCTTTTTCTTTTAGCTTATTGTGTCTTTATCTTAGCTTAAAAATTGTCAAATTTTCCTTTGAAGTCTGTCTTAAGCTATCTGACTTTAGCTTTTTAAGTGCCTTGTAGCTTATTTGGCTTGCTTATTTTTAGTGACTTGTGCCTATTAGGTCTAGGGGCAAAGTTGTTTTCAGCTTATTTCCATTTCTTATAGCTTATTGAGTCCAATAGATCAAACAGTTTTAGCTTATTATCGTAATTTGCCAAATCTGTCTCTTGTGCTTAATTCTAGCTTATCAATAAGTTTCTGTCAAAAGTTCCTTCATTAAAAGTTTCTCATTTTAGCTTATAGCTTAGCTTTTTCAAAAAGAATAAAAAAATGTTTTCATTAAAAAGGAAGTCATAGGTTTCGAACCTGTGACCTCCCCTTCACACACCTAACGTTTTAACACACACACCTGCTACCATCTGCCCTTGGGACTTTTTCAAGTATAACCTTGCAACTTTTATTTGTTATAGTAAATTTGGTTTTAGCCTTATTAAGCTTATGTGATTTTTCCTGGCTTATTTATAAGCCAGTTTTTAGCAGTTTTAATTTTTAAACATTAGTATTAGTGTTAAGTACTTTCAGTAATTTTTGGGGATTTGGTAGAAATGTGTTGTGGATTTTTGTGGAGGATTTTGAGTTTAATATATGTGTGGGAATGCTTTATAATGATTTGATATTAGTCATTTTATGATTTTGTCTTGTGGCGTATGATGTTGTGTGAAGCATGGTGGTCCTGTAAAAAAGTAATGGGACGGGGTGGGGGGGGTTATTGGGTTATCTGGTGGGGGGCGTGGCGCGGTGGGATTTGGGACCGGGTTCTTGGGGGATGGGTGCACTTGGGGGTAGGGCGGGTTGGGGGGTAGGGCGGGGTGGGGGGGGGGAGTGGTAAGTGGGTTTTTGTGTTGATCTTTACTTTTTTTTGAGGGTGGTGGCTATTCTCGCTGTGCTAGTTCGGTTCACGCGTGGGGGTTGGCTCGGCCGCGGCGGGTGTCGTAGCGGGTTGGGGGGGGAGGGGTCGGGGGTGTTTTGAGTTGCGGCGGTTCTTTTGCCAGAGTGGGGCTTTTGTTAGGAGAGTGGGTAGAGTTGGGGGTGGCGGGGTGGGGTGGGTGTGTGGGTTGTGTAGGTGTGATGTGTGGAGTGGGTGTGTTCGTGTCGTGTGTGTCGTGTGTAGATGTAGTGTTTAGTGTTGTGGTGATGTGGCGTGGGTGTGGATTTAATGAAATAAGTTAAGTGTGTGGTGTGGGGGTGTCGTGGGGGGGGTTTTGGTTATTTTGGTGGCTAGGGTCGTTGGTGGGTACACGGTTGTCGGTTTGTTTTGTATGCTTTCAGGTTTTGTTTTATAGGTAATCGTGAGGTGTTGATGGGGGGCACATTTTTTGGTGGGGGAGTGGTTGGTGGTGGCTTTTTGTACGAGTGGGTCCTACCTGAGAGTGGGCGAGGGGGGTGTTTTTTCCGGGTGAGTTGGGGGCTTTTGCGGGGGTGGTTTGTTTTTAGTTGGGGGTTTGGGTAGTGGGGTGTTTGGGACTGGGGTGTTTTGGTAGGGCAAGTAGGGTCGTTTTATTTTCCTTGGACTCGGTTGGTTGGGTTTGTAGTGTCAGGTATCAGATTTTTTAACGTTGTGGTGTTCAAGTGTTCGGAGGAGGCGATGAGTGACTTGGTGGACATCCAACATTTGGTCATTAGTGTTCTCTGTTTTGATGGCGTGACTCTGGGGTGGGGCTCTTTTGGGGTTTAGTTTGGTTTGTGCGTCGTTTTCTACTACTTCTTTGGCTTTGCTCGTTGCTGAGGTTCCTCGCTGCTCAGGTGGTGATTACTTTGTCTGAGGAGTAGATCCATACAAGCACACAATATATAACACTTTAATATATACTTTAGTCATACTTTACTGGTTTGGACTTACCTTGCTCAAATCACGGTTGTCACATTTGGGACATATCAAATGGTAAAACAAAACCATGTTTACTCATGAGGATAACTGGCTTGTATAAGAATCTTTTTAATTTCTCTTGCTGAAAAGACAAGAGCAAATGCAAGTTAATTTGAAAAAAAATTAACTTATAGAAATAATGTTTGAACGATTTTATAGTACGTTTCAATCACTTGGAAAAGGGCGCCTTGACGAACTTCAAATTGATAATAATGAAAGTTTCAATTCCTAAATGAATATGATCTACTTCTCCAAGGATGTTCTTCAAGCATATTTGTTTATGCATTAAGTTCTATGTCTGACATCAATGAATATTTTTGAAATGGCATGCAAATATCCAGAAAAAGTTAAGAAATGTGAATGTCTTGAAATTGAGCTTTCCAAACAAAAAGACACTGTTAGTTTAATGAGATTATCTTAAACTGGTTAAAAAAATAAAATTGTACACTTCCCGATGAAACACTCATTTCTTTGAAACTTGCTTTTCAACTAATGTAAGGTACAACTTATATATGACTAAGTTTGGGAAAGAACATGGAATATACTTTTATTTCGTGGTACTGCATGTTTGTGAGGGGTGTGATTATCTTGTGCTGGTATGGCGACTCTGGACTCTGTACTGGGTCTGGTGGAATAGCCATGTGGGGTTGTTTCAGGGGGTGTTGGTTTGGGGATTTTCGGTCTTTAGGCCAGGGGGGATTTTAGTTACCGGGTGGCGGCTAGTTTGTAGAAGTCGAAGTGGGGCCGCCGCGCCGCACGTTTGTTTTTCACGTATCCACGTTATGGTGTTGTTGAGAAGTGATCTTGATGTGAATATAAAGGTTAGTTTCCACAGATTTCCTTTTGATTTCTAACGAGAATCCCCTCTCAAATTCCCCCCCACTCTTCAACCCGCCAGCCACCCCCCACCCCCCTTTGCCAACCCCCAAACCACCTCCCCCCCCACCCCCCCCCTGCTCCCCCCCCCACCCCCCCCCTCCTGACCCCCCCCCCCCTTGTAATGGTGCGGTGCTGTTCGGGGAGTCGCATTTTTGTCGCTGGGACTTGATGGGGCGTTATGTTTGGTGTGGTGCGGGGGATGGACCAATATCGGGGGCTGGGGTTGTCTGGGCCGGTCTTTTGGGTGTACATTGCTAGAGTTAATGAGGTTATCGGTGTTGTCATCGTGGGGGCTACATTGGGGTGGTACAGGGGATGATTGACGGCGGACTTTCTGGGGTCTTGGTGGTGGTATGGCTTGTGCATTGTATGGCTCCTTGGCTGTTCGGGGGTCTGGATATTTGCTGGCACTTGGCAAATTTGTCAGTGATGTCAGACATAGAACTTAAATGCTAAATATACAAAAAGTTCTTTTGAGAGACATTCTGGGTGATGTTGTCGAGTACACGGTCGTTTCTGCTTGGTAGAGCCGTGTGTGTGGGAGGCTTGACTTTGGTCTATTGGGGTGGGTTCGGTCGTGTATTTCGTCTAATCATGGGTGGGAGGGTATTGGGTTGGGTGGCGAAGGTTTCGGGCTGTGCTGCGTGTATTTTTCAGCAGGGAGATATTATTAGTTCTTTTACAAGCATCAGCGGATATCTATTGTGTTAACTGGCTTTGTCCTGGTGATATTCCAAATGGGACCAACCGTGATTTGTAGACAGGTTTGTCAAACCGTGAGGAGTTGTCACCTGTATTGTATTTGTTTTGGTGTTTTTTTGTGTGCGTTTGTGGTTCTGTGATGTCGTATTGTGATTGTATGCCGGGTGGCAGGGGGTGCAGCGTTTAGTCGATTGTAATTTTGTGGTTTGAGTAGCTATTTCATTTGGTGCACATTTTGTGACATAATGAATTGGAGCGATGGTGGGGTGGGGGTGCGGGGTGTTGGGGGGGTAGGTTGGTGATGTGGTGCTGTTGTCTGGTGTGGGGGGTGTGGAGGTGGGGGGGTGGGTTGGAGTGGTGGGTTTGGTTGGTAGCTGTGGTGGGGTGAGGTATGGTGGTTTGCTTGGGGTGGTTTTGGTTTTCGGGAGTATTGTGGGTGGTAGGGGAGGGTTATTGTGGGAGGGTGGGTTTTGCGGAGGATTTTGTGGTTGTTTGGTGGGGGTGTTTTATTGTATTTGTGCTTTGGGATGTGCGGGTTTGTGGGTGGGTTGTTGTTGGTTGTTTTTGATGGGGGGGGTTTGTGTGTACTTTTTGGTGTAGTTTGGTGAGGTTGGGGGGGCGGTGGGGGGTTGGGTGGGTGGGTGGGTGGTCGGGTTGGTTGGGTTTTGTATGGTGGGTTTGTTGCGGTGGGTGGGGGTTTTTTGTGTTTATTTGTCTGTGGGTGGTTAGGGGAGAGGCGGTGTCTAAATATTAGGGCCAAAGGGTGGGTTGTGTTGTTGTATGCTGTTTGTGGGTTAGTGTGTAGGGATGTGTGTGTGTGAGTGTGTTGTGGAGTGTGTTGTGTGTGGGTAGTGTGTGACGTGAGTGTTGTATAGTTATTGTACATTTGTTCACTTTGTGTGAGGTAGTTGAGTAGGTGGCCATTTGGGGAGGAGTTCGTTGGGGTCACGGGGAGCCATGTATTATCGCCTTATTCCATTCCCGAGTCGCTTTCCGATCGAGGCGCGTCAAGTGGAAGTAAAAAAGTCGAGGACCGGAGGTTTCTAAGTTCAGTGATCAGCACTTGTATCTCGTTTTGGTATAATCAAGTATTTTTTTGTTTTGGGGTTTCTTTTTATATGACTAGTATTATGCAAAAAACAAAAATAAACGCAAGTAAACAATTAAAGAAATTAAAAATAGAACCTAAACCCCCCCCCTCCCCACAAGACCCCTCCCCCCCTCCCCCCCCACCCGTAACCCCCCCCCCCCCCCCCCCCCCCCCCCCCCATGGTTTAGTGGTTTGGGGATGATTTAAATTCGCTGACTCGGAAAGATATACCTCGTAATTATCACTAGTGGTAACCCTTCAAAAGGATATTTTTTTTTATTTTTTAAAAGGTCCTAAATGAGTTAAAAAATTAATTTTAGAGAAAAAATGAAATTTATATTTTTTTGACTTTTTTATTTTTATTATTATGAGATAAAAACGGGTGTTGTTTTTTTGTTAGAGTTTTTTATTCTAAAAAAAATAACTAAATATACTAATCTATTTTATAAAAATTCCCAAAAAAAATTATGAATGAAAGTACTTATCAATTATACTTATGTTTTTTTTTAAAAAATTTTAAAACTGCTAAAATAATATAAACTGGCTTATCAATAAATATGCAGTGGAAAGTAAAGAAAAAATACACATAAGCTTTAAATAAGGCTAATAAAACCAAATTTACTATATACAAAATATAAAGATGCAAGGTTATACTTGGAAAAGTCACATTTAAAGGGCACAGATGGGAGCAGGTGTTTGTGTGTTTTTTTTTTAAAACGTTAGGTGTGTGTTAAGGGGTGGGTTAATGGTTCGAAACCTTATGACTTCCTTTTTATGAATAAACATTTTTTTATTCTTTTTGAAAAAGCTTAGCTATTAAGCTTTAACAATGAGAAAACTTTTTAATGAAGGAACTTTTGACGAAAAACTTATTGATAAAGCTAGTAATTAAGCACAAGATACAGTTTTAGATTTGGCAATAAAAATTAGAGTTAACGCTTATATTTAAAAACGGGTTTATTGATTCTATTGACGAAAGTATAAGATAAGCTATAAGAAATGGAAAAATAAATAAGCTGGGAAAAAATAAAAAAGAAACATAAATAAATAAAAAAAAAATAAATAATTATAAAATTTAAAATCTTTGCCCCTTAGACCTAATAGCACAATAGTAGTCAGTCACTAAATAATTTGTAGCAAGCCAAATAAGCTACCTCTAGGCACTTTTTAAAAAAAAGCTAAAGCTGATAGCTTAATTTATGGGCAGACTTTGCAAAGGGGAAAAAAAAATGTGACAATTTTTAAAAAGCTAGTTAAAGACAATAAACGAAAGAAAAAAAAAAGCTCAAAAAACTCTTAAAAACAGATTGAGACTTATTGTTTAAAGAACACTATTTAGCTAATAACGTAAGCAAAATGTGGGGAGATAGAAATAAGCGCTAGAAGAGGACTTAAAGGTGAACAAACTAAACTAGGATATTTTTGTCTTTTTGGATATTATATATGACTAACTAGCAGCGTATAATATAAGACTCCAATATGCTAACATAATGTCTATAGAGTTTATAAAACAGATATTCAATCTAAAACTTGTAGCCTAATAAAATTCACATACTAAGCTGAAAACTTAATTAGGAAGTTGGCATTCTTGACTGTGGTCTTAGACATGTTATGTAAAAATGGGATTTTTTGCAATAAGGGGGTAAGACCCGGTAAATAGGACGCAGGTGGGGACTCTGGTGGTATATCTATTATTACAGTTGTTTGTCGGTTTAGCTCTCTTAAGCGAGGTAGCAAGGTGGATCCGATGATTTATGCTTATATATCAAGCCTCTAATGTTCTTTTTAATCTAAGGCCCTATAAGGAAGATACATATTTTCATAATACTTCATTAGCTTGGATGGTTTTTTGTCCAATAAAAATTTCTCATAAGGATTGGATCCATCTAATTATGACTTCATTTTCAGCTGGTGAGTGTGTTGTGGGGTTGGGGGGAGAGGAGGTGTGTGTGTGTGGGGGTGGAAATGATGGATAATTGTTTGTGTTTGTTTGTTATGTTATTTAAGTAACTAAAATTAGACCATCAACAATAAAAAATAAATCACCACTTATTAAGTTTAAGTTTTTCTATTTTGAAGAGATTGTATATTTATTATAATCCAAACAAACAGATGTTAGGTTTCAGATATTTAGAATTTAGATAACACCACAAACTTATAACAATTTTAAGAGCTTCTTTTTCTTTTTAAACCTTAAAGTGAGTTTCAGTTTTTTATTTTTATTTTTTATAAAACCTCAAAAACAAAAAACTTATGTGAACGGACTTTTATAACTTAATTTGTGCTTATAGAATTGATCTTGAATATACCAAAAAAAAAAAACAGTTTTTTTTTTAACCTGATTTGAACCATTTTAAATCCTATCCCAAAAACACCCCTTTAAAATTCATAAAACTATATTAAGCTTAAAACAGTTCTCAAAAAGCATTTAAAAGTAAAAGCAGATTAAGTATATGATATAATAAGAACATATAAGCAATAAAAACACAGAAATAAGCTCAGACCAATAAGCACAAGCAATTAAGCAGTTTAAAGTTCAAATAGGACAGTTTATAAGAAAACAACATCTAAATGATTTCTAAGCATAAAACTGAATTTCTATTAGCAATATTAGCAAATTAATAACAGAAAAATAAGCAGTTCATTATGAAACAGTAAATAAGCTAAAAGGTGAAAATGGAACTTACTTTTTTTCTCTTTGCTCAAACAAGGGTGAGGGTGGGGGTTTGCTCTTAGAGAGTTATCTATAAGCTCATCTTATCTATGATAAGTAGTTTTGTCTTTAAAAGCCCTTCTAGGTCTGGGCTTTTCATCCAATAAGCGTTGTTTTTTGTGGTGATTTTTGGGGGGATTTTAATTTTTGGTGTGTTGAAAAATTTGAAATTATTTTCTTATTCTTAAAATCTTTATATAAAGGTTTCTTTTGTTTTTGTTTTTTTGTTAAAACAGCGTATAACAGAGCTTATATGAGCTTTCTAGTAGAACATTTCCAAACATCTAATTATTAAACATAAAAAACAGGAATTTTTAACAATTAAAAACTTTTAAAATTTCATTTGTAAACTTAAAATTCCTTTACAATTCTTGATAGGAAACGTTACAATAAGCTGATTTAAAAGATGTAAAATACAATAAAAAAGCTAAACTAAATTACTACTTAAAAGCTTTTTTTAACAATAAAAACTTAAATTTTATTAAACTTAAAAACTTTTACAATTCTTGAAGGAGAAGTACAATAGTGATTTAATAGATGTAATATACAATAAAAAAGCTAAAACTAAATTACTATTAATAGCTTTTTTTTATCTTTTTCTACTGTGTGAAAACACACACTACTTATAGCCGTTTGAGAAGTTCAAGCCCTTTGAGGTGTGCTTCTTATGTGAGTGCTCTCCAAGCCTTAATTGTGGCCTTTCTCTATCCATCTTGTGTTTCTTTAATTTGATCTAAGCCCTTGAATTTGCCCTGTCCAATCTGTTGGCTTAGGATTGCCAACGTGGTTGTCTTCTTCTTGAAGGAGAATGGGTTAAATTGGTTTTGTTGGGTTGTGGAGAATAGGTTAAGAAAGGTTTTGTCGTCCGGTTGCAGGGGTGACAGAGGTGATGAATAGTGTGAGGGGAGGTTTGGCGGGAAATAGATTTGGGTATTGTTCGTTTAATTTGGTAATGGGGTTAGGGGGTAAAAGGACTAAGGGTGCTGATAGTTGTTAAACTATACATATCAATTTATGCTTTTGAAAAGGCTCAACAATTCCATCCCAAAACGGATCCAAAAAATGCAAAAAAAAAATGTGCTTGTATCTGACGTTTTATTGTGTGCAGGTATGGTTATGTCAAATATCGCAAGGGAAAACATGTCAAAAACGGACACGATGAACGGATGAGTGATCAAGAAGCTTAAATGAAATATATGAAATCAAAAGCCGAAGCAGAGAGATTCATGCCTCAAAGCCTTCTACAGTCAACTGCTAGCTCTAAAACCACAGTCGAACCAAAGCCCAATCTCCATTGTTTTATAAATAACCATCAAAAACCAAAAAAAAAAAAAAAAAAAAAAATAAAAAAAAATTCAGGGACTGATTTTGCAATTTATGAAAGTTGTTTATAAACCTGAAAGTGGACTAGCCAAACACAAGGGCCGAATTTGTAAATCCCCTATAGTTATAAAAGTCGCGGGTCAAAAGCACCGGGGTCAAATAAACAGTGGACTCCCAAAATCAGCCAATGAGATAGCAAAGGCCCCAACCGTTTTAAACCCACATACCCTAACCCGAACCAAGCTATGAGTTATAATAACTCATTATCGTTTACGTTCAATAATTTTTACCCAAATGAGATTAAAACTCACACACACGTATGGAATTCATCAAGAACTCTATGAACCCTTATAGCCTTAGTTAACAATTCCTTGCACCCCCCCTAATTAACTTAGGGTTAATCCACCCTCTCACAACCTTAACCCATCTGTCACTATCAATTGAAACCCCAACCCAATCCACCCTGGCAAAATGAGATGAAATGATTGGGTGATGTGACGTGTGTGAGTGTTTACACTCACATAACTAACACATATGTCCACGTCAATGATCCGGGTGCACACATGCTTTGATCGAACGATTGAGATACTAGATCAAGGAGAGAGAAATGATGAAGGGCTGAGATAAGATGAAAGAAGGGTCTAGAAGATGGAGGATGAGCTCAAGCTTCGGGTATAAAAAATCTCCCCTTCAATTCCAGCTTATGTAGTGGTGAATTTGAGTTTATTTTTAGTAGTTTAATTTTTTTTTTCGATTCAGTTTTTAGTAGTTTCTTTAAATGTAATTTCAATTTAATGTTATGTAATTTTGTTTCAAGATTGTAAGAACTTTATTTCAGTTTTAATAAAAGTATTATTCCATATAAATTTGTGTCTTCATTTAAATTCTGTCAAAATATTTGTGTTTGTGTTTGTTTGTTGGTATTGTGTTTCAATAATGAATTTGAAGGCTTGGAGTAGTCTCTTGGATTTGGTATGGCCTCCTGCTGAGACTCCAAGGGTTTTTTTAGAGCAGTGTGGGGTTAGCATTTAGGTTTAGATCTAGGGGTTGTTGTTGGTTCGAGATTGAGCTTATGTGAATAAGCCATAAGCTCCCACTCAGCTTATATTTGTTTCCTGTTCATGCTGGGAACACCAAGGTACACACTAGTTAATCTTTAATAAGTTTTACATTTAACTTTATAATTCAGTATTCTTTATAATTCTGTTTTCTTAATTATGCTTTTGAAATCTGTTAAATGATAGTTTGATAAGCAGTTGGGATTTGTTGATGTGATAATTAAGCAGTTGAAAATAAAGTAAGATATAATCTGTCATGCTGGTTTTGTGGTTACTTTGATTAAATCTGTTTAGGTACCATAGTTTTGTAAGCTGATAGCTTAGTAGAAGATTATCAGCCTTCATAAGCCAATTATCAGTTATTTTAAAATAAGTTAAATGTTGAGTTTTCAATGAGTTTTAGCTTTTTAAAATTCGGTTGAAAAAGCTTTTTAATAAAATAAGGATGCTGCGTGTTAGAGTTGTGAATTCATGGGAGGTCATTTCTGTCCATCTTTAAAGTTTCTGTTAGTTAAAAATTTTCATAGTTAGTCCTTGTTACTTACACAGTTAGTCCTTTTGATTTTCAATGTTAGTCCTTATGTTAGTTTAAAAGTCAGGTTGTTAAGTCCCAAGTTCAGGGGCTATTTCTGTCAATAGATCAAACTTTGTGTTTTTCATAAAACTTTAATGTTTGGCCGCCTACCCTCAACTTTGTTTCGTGTCACTTTCAACCCATGTGTTTTGGCAGATTTCATTTAGCTTAATAAAAATAGTTTTTATAAATAATAAATTAGGTTTTTTAGTTTAATTACTTAAATTAGTTTATAATTACTCATTAAAAATTAGGGTTTTTTTATTAATTAATTTTCTGCTTTATTTCTTTTTATAAAAAATATTTTTATAAATTTTTAGTTTAAGTTTTATATTTTTATACATTTAATTCGACCTTAGTTTTTTTACTTTTCAACTATTAATTTTAAATTTTAATCTTTTTAAATTAGAAAAAGTAGTATAAAAATGTTTTTCTCAATTTTTAAGTAATTTAGAATTAATTTAGTTTAAAAAGTATTTTTCTTTAGTTTTCATCAATTTAATCTCTATTTTTAGAATTTAATTTAGATTAAATAGTATTTAATTCATAAAAAATCCGATGAAAAGCCCTTTAATAAAAATAATTTTTCTTTTTCCGAAATTTTCTTTAGCATTATTTAGGTTTAGGAATCTAGTTTATATTGTTTAAGATTATTTAAATTGTATTTGTTTCTTTTTAATGTCGCATTTTATTTACTTTCGTAATTATTTAATGTTGTTTATTAGTTGTTTAATTTGTGCTTTAATTTTAGTAGTATACATAAACAAAAATATCTCTTTTCTTTTTTAAATCAATCATTTCCGAAACAAGATCCCCCCCCCCCCCCCCCCTCGGTTTCCAATTGCATGAAGTCGTTGGGGAAAAACGACCGGGTGATCATACTTGCCGGTTTAATATACGTATTGTCATATTATATTATATATATTTTTTTGAGAGTGAATTTTATCAAGGGTAACTTGGTAACTTTCTTAATTACTCTCGAGATTATATTTTTATGATATATTCTATAGTATAATAAACTGCGAATCAGTTTTTGGCGCCGCTTTGCGGGTGGGACTTATGTAAGCGATTCTCATTGCGAGTTTGTGGAATTTGGTTTTTTTGTGAGATCCTTTCGTCCTCGAAAGGTGAAATGTTTGTTCATAAATCAAAAATCCAAAAAAAAAAATTAAAAATATTATAAAAAAGTATAAAAAAAATTTTCTTTTTCTTTTTAGTATTAATTTTCATATTAAAAAAGAAAAAAATATAGTAAAATCAAAAAAATATAAAAAAAATATCTTTAATTCAGAACATAAAATTCACCAAATGTTGGTAACCGAACACCAACAAAATAATATCTTCTATTGAGATATTATCATTTCTAATTTCCGGTCGAACTTGCAATTGTTCCCAAATGTAATCAATGATTTAACACTTGCCTTTTGTGGTCTCTACCAAAGTTCGGGTCACCTTGAAAAGCAATTTTCAAGAGCTACCGTGAAGTAGTTGATTATTTGGTTTAAGTCTCTTTCGTGTAACCGAAAAAAAAAAAAAAAAAAAAAAAATTTAGTGTAAAGTTTTGCTTTTTAATTGTTATTTTTCCTTTTTATGCGCACTCGTTCGCTTATCTCGTATGACGTCTGTCAACAAACAAACTACGGTTGTTGAATAATTTTCGATTTAGAGATCCAATTGTTGAACAAACGTTGTTCTATGGCCGTCAAATTCGAATCATAGCCCAAATGTTACAAGCACCTATCGAAGGGTATGAAGATGCTATAGTTGTTCCACCGATCAATGCTAACAATTTCGAGCTTAAGACACCTTTATATCAAATCTTTTACAAAGCAACAAATTTTACTGGGTAGACAAGAATCCCATAATCACCTTTCGATTTTTTAATAAGGTCTTTTCAACGTTTAGGCATCCTGAAGTTTCCCGGAGTACTTCGGGTTAAGATTTTGCTTTTACCTTTTTCTCTAGGGACGTGTGATGCCCGAGATTGGTTTAGACAAAGAACCACCAAGTATCAATTCTCACGTGGGACGTCCTTGTTTCAAAAATTCATTAAACCAATACTTTCCACCTTCAAAAACCACTTACTATCCGCGTATGATGATATTACTTTTTTATCCAAAAAAACCAAACGAAGCCTTTAGTGAAAGCGGCCGAACGTTTTAAAGGACTCCTTCGTCAATGTCCTCACCATGGCTTTTCGGAACTACACCAACTCGATACTTTTTACAATTCTTTGAATTCAAACGATCAAGATGCCTTTGATTATGCGAGGGTGGTAATTTGCGTGGACAAAATTTGCCTCATGATGGTTTAGCAATTATTGAAAAAGCAAGTTCAAAAGTTCGTTACTCAAGGAGTCGTGCTAATGATTCAAGAGTGAGTACGGATGCTCCTCTTTCTAATTCTTCATTCTTTCATGATAATTCTTTCGATATGAAAACAATAGCGCTTCTCTAGAGGATATGATGACTATCAAGATGAACCAAATGATGAATCCAAATGAAAGCTGTAGTTGTTTCTACTCCTGCACCGTCAAAGCAGGTTGTGGAAAGTATGTGTTACTTTTGTGTGGATCAATCACCCATTTTTACCTGTGTACGTTAACTCGTGGTGGAGGAAACGATTTTCCTGTTTTTTCAAGTTTAATATCCTGCAATCTTCAACATATCCGCAGCTCTGTGGGTAATTTTCTCCAAAGAAAATCCAACCTTCCATTTTGGCCCAAAGTCAAATGAGGGTCCACCAGGTTTAAATTCAACTACGATTGTTCCAAACCAACCAAAACGTTTTTCTAGGGGACCAATTCTAATTTTCAACCAATAAAACCGTGGAGGAAACTTTAATCTATAAACGTCCAAAACAACCAATATTAAGTGTTTTCAAGCTCCTCCTTTCCAAAAATCCAACCAACCAACCTCCAATCAATCAAGTTTTACCTTAAACATACCTCCAACATATAGTGTGTCTAAAACGGAATTTGAGAATTATTCTATAAGCTAATGATGCGAACATGTATAATTTGCATGAAGTTGGTTATATTTTCAAAATGATTTTCAAGAGTTTCCTATGAGTCTCAGAAGAAGCAAGACGGATTTGTCAGAAAATGATGTCGGTTACATGCAAAGTTATCATAGGCAAACCACCTTCAACTTCAAGTTCTTTACCAAGCGGATTACCATTCCTAACCCTTGGAATGAAGCCAAGGGCATTACAACTCGTAGTGGTGTTTCATACGATGGACCTCGATTCCACCGCCGGGTGGTGGAAAGGAAAGTGAGGTGTGACAAAGGAGACGGAGATACATGCACGATTGACATCCAACCTCCTTCCATTTTGTCCATGAACAAACCAAAGACAAAAGAACCAATCAAAAGAGCCTTTCTTTCGTTGCTAATAAGCCAAACCTAATTTGCCCTTACCCATCGAGACTCAACAAAGAAAAAGATTCGGAGAAAAGGATGATAGACCCCTTGCTTCAAGTTTATGGAATTTTTCCGTAATCTTCACTTTGAGCTAGTTTCGCGGTGCTCTCATTCATATGCCAAGTTTGCTCCCGATGTTCATAAAGATGCTTAACAACAAAGACAAGTTAATTGAATGTTAACCAAAACATCCATTGAAGAAAATTGTTTAGTGCGGTATTGTCCCTTAAAAAAAGCTTCCAGAAAAGCTAGGTGACCCCGGTCGATTTCTCATTCCATGTGATTTTTCAGAGTTCGATAGTTACTTAGCCCTTGCGGTTTAGGTGCTGGATCATTTCTCATGCCTTTATCCATTTGGAAAAAAAGCTTAAACTCTCAGGCCTAACCGACACAAACAATGGTTAGTAGAATTAGCAGACCGACATTTCCAAAACAACCGGTTTTGTAGCTGAAAATGTTTTTGTCAAAAGTAGGGAAGTTTTTACTTTCCCGCGATTTTGTTGTTCTTGATTTATAAGCCGATCCTCGAGTTCCGTTGGATTACGGGGGCGACCTTTTCTTAGGACGGCTCATGCTTTAATCGATGTTTACGAAGGAGAGATTACTCTTAGGAATGATGATCAATCGTTAACCCTTAAATGTGGTGATGCACCTTCCATTTCATACAACAATCTCGAATCATTGAAGAAAGTTGATTTAATCGATGTCACTTGTGAAGAGTACTCACAAGAAGTACTTGGATTTTCCGATTCCGTTGCTTACAACAATCCTTCTCCAGACTTTGATCCGATTGTTTCTACTTCATCTCCAACGCTTACTCCGTTTGGTGAAAGTGATTTTCTACTCTTTGAAGAAGCCGATGCTTTTATAGCAATCGATGATGAACCAGTTTCACCAGTTTTCAATGCTACGTACTATGATCCCGAGGGTGACATTCTCATTCTCGAGGCACTCCTAAATAGTGAACCATTACCTCCTCTACCAAACCAAGGTAATTACTTTCCAGAAAATCAAAGAGATCTTATACAGTCAATGAACCAAAGAAGTCTTCTTCGTATAACGCTGCTTCTTTGAACCTCAAAAGATGAAATTCCGAGTCGAGCTTAATAGAGTTTACCTCCGCAATCTGAGTATGCGTTCTTAGAGGAAAATAACAAACTTCCAGTTATAATTTCAAAAGATTTGAGCCATAGAAGAAAAGACCTCATCAGTTATGTTTTAAATAACCGAAAAAAACAAGCAATTGCTTGGAACTTTCTGATATAAGAGGATAGATCCAGAGTTTTTGCTCTCACAAAATCCATTTAGAAAGATGATTACCAACCTTCAGTCCAACATCAAAGGAGGGTTAACCCTAAAATCCACGACGTCATCAAGAAAGAAGTAGAAAAACTTCTTGACGCAGGATTGATTTATCCAATCTCGGATAGTCCATGGGTTAGTCCAGTCCATTGTGTTCCTAAAAAAGGTGGTATGACCGTTGTCACAAACGAAGAAAATGAGTGGTGCACAAGATTAGTCACGGGGATGGAGAGTTTGTATCGATTATCGAAGTTAATACGAAGAGCCGCAACTTGTTAAGACCATTTTCCGTTACCTTTCATGGACCAAATGTTAGAGCGATTAGCCGGCAACGAGTTTTATTGTTTCTTAGATGGTTTCTCAGGGTATTTTCAAATCCCAATTGATCCGAAAGATCAAGAGGGAAAAATACTTTTCACGTCCGGGATTTTCCTCACTGTGTTAGTGTGCCGTACGGAACTTTCGACGTTCCGTGTTATGCACATCGGTCTTGTGCAATGCACCCGGAACTTTCCAACGTTGTATGATGGCCATTTTTCACGATATGATAGAGAAGACAATGGAAGTTTTTATGGACGATTTTTTTTCATTTTTTTGGAGATTCTTTTTCCTCAGGTCTTGCCGATTTAGTAAAATGCTTTAAAAGGTGTGACGATACAATATTAGCACTATAATTGGGTAAAGAGTCCATTTCATGGTTAAGAAGGCTTTTGTCTTAGGACATTAGATCTCATCGTAAGGAATTGAAGTCGATATGGCCAAACTTGATGTGATGTCTAAAGCTTCCTCATCCGACTACCGTCAAAGGATATTCCGAAGTTTTTCGGGCATGCGGGATTCTATCGAAGATTTTATCAAAGACTTTTCCAAATCTCTCGACCATGACCCATCCCTCTTAGAAAAGAACACTACTTTCATTTTTTCGGAAGATTGCATTTTAGCCTTTCAAACATTAAAAAAAGAAATTGACCAAAAAGCTCCAATTTCTATTGACTCCAAATTGGGACTCAACCTTTGAATTCCATTGGTGCGCTGCAACATCTACAGTGATATGCAATAGGTGCGGTTCTAGGACAAAGAATTGAGAAGCATTTCCGACCAATTCATTATGCTAGCAAAACAATGACTGATAGCAGAAGAAAACTAAATTTAAACAACGAAGGGAAAGAAATGCTTTGCAGTTTTGTTTATGCTCTTTCGAGAAGTTCCGATTCATATCTATCATGTAAACAAGAGTGTTGTTTACACAGACCACTCGCTGTGAAATCACCTATTCAACAAGAAAAGACGCAAAAGCAAGATGTTCGATGGGGTCTTATTCTTCAAGATTTGATTTTAAGGTTATCGATACCATGGGAGCTAGAAAACTATGCAAGTCTTGATCACCTATCTCGTTTTGAAAACACTTTCGTAGAATGTCTTTTGATCCAAAGAGATCACCGAGACTTTTCCTTTGGTCTTTAAGGTGTTACTTCCAAAGACTCAAGTACCCGTGGTTTCGCGACTTTGCTAACTACCACGCAGAGGAAATTCATTAAAAAAGGGAAATATGCGATCAAGAGAAAACAAGTTTTTTAAAGATGGTAAAAAATTATTTTTGGATGACCCTTTTCTTTTCAAGGTCTTGTCGGATCAATTGTCCGAAGGTGTTGTAGATGGCAATGAAGCTTTCGAAATTCTCAAAGCTTGTCAATAGTGGACCCACCGGGGGACACTATGGAGCCACTTTACCCGCCCCCCCCCCCCCCCAGAAAGTTTTTGATGGCGGTTTTCTTTTGGCCTTACATTTATGATGGATGCTTACGGAATTTGTCAAATCTTGTGAATGATGTCAAAAAACAAGGCAAAATTCTTACGTGATGAGAGGCTCAAAACGACCAATCCTAAGTTTGTGATAGATTTCGATTTATGGGGGTATCGATTTTTATGGGGACCTTTTCCGTATCTAAGGGTAAACAAATATATTCTAGTTAGGTAGTTGACTATCTTCCAAGTGGGTTGAAGCGAAGCGCTCACCTACCACGATGCTAGGTTAGTTGTTAAGTTCTTTAAAGATCCCTTTTTCCCGATTCGGTGCATTGCTCCGGAGAGCAACTTAGCGATCGTGGACCCATTTTGTAACGACAAATTTGGATAAAGTTATGTCTAATATGGTGTTCACCCATCCGTCTTTCGATTCCTTACCATCCTCAAACGACAGTGGTCATGTTGAAGTCACGAATCGAAAGGTCTCAAAAGAATTTTGGGACTGAGAAGGGTAGGAGGAATACCGTTGTCATGGTCGACCAAACTAGATGATGCATTATGGGCTTTCAGAACCGCTTATAAAACTCCGATAGGATGTACTCCGTATAAGTTAGTTTATGGAAAAGCATGTCACTTACCAGTTGAGTTAGAACACAAAGCATATTGGGCTCTCAAGCATGCCAATTTTGATTTAAAAACTGCGGGCGATCATCGAAAGCTTCAGCTCAATGAACTTAGCGGATACTTCGTGATCAAGCTTTCGAGACTAGTTAATCTACATGGAAAGGACAAAGAAGCTAACTGATTTCCAAGATAAAGAATGAATCTTCAATATTGGTGATCTAAGTCCTTCTTTTTTCAACTCCGAGTAAAGAATTTTCTCCGGGAAAGCTCAAGTCCGTTGGTCCGGACCTGTCACATCACTGAAGTGTATCCAATGGCACTGCCAAGTTATCTCATGCACGATGGTTCTATTTCAAAGTCAACTGCCACCGTTCTCAAGCATTACTATGGAGGGGGTAACCACCATTGGTTATCCAGGTACCTCAGGGACTTTCCTAAGGACAAACTAAATTCAGGGATCGATCGAGCTTGCGACCGGGTAACCCAAAAAACAAGCGCTTCGTGGAGGTTCACCCCATGCTTATCCTTTCTATTTCCTTTCTATTTTCTTAATCTAATGTGGTTGGGTTGAGGAGGCATGTTCTCTTTTCCTATTTCTCGATGTTGTTTGCTGTTTGTTGTATTTTTGCAGGATTTCTTCCCAACAAGTCTTTTGAAGTCTCTCGAGTCCGGTGTTGTTTCCCGTTCAACTCGAGTTCTCATCCTTTGTATGAATTGAGTTTGGGAGTTTCTCATTTCCTTTCATCTATCGATTAACGTTTATCTTTGTCTACTTAAATAAACGGCTTTAGGATTTTCGTTAGGAACCCGCTTAAAATTTGAGGACAAATGTTTCATTTTAAAGTCTTGGGGAGGGTATCTTACGATTTGATGTTGCTTGCTTGTGTGTTTTTCACGTAACCCGTTTTTTTTCCACCAAATAAATAGCAAAAAAATTTTAAAAATTTTTCAGTTCTTATTTAGAAGGATTTAAAAAAAAAAAAAAAAAAAAGTTGTTGTTAAGACAAAATGTATGTTTTCCCGTTGGTAAGAATAAGAAGTAATTTTTGCCCGATTGAACGTGTTGAGGTTTAGTTTTCCCTTAAACAATTAATGTAGATAGTTTATGCTAGTCCTCATGACATGTAGACTTTGAATCGTTAGTAAATGAAGACTTGTGCTAATCTAAAGTAGATTTTAAAATACGCCAAGTCTGGATTTTTATAGGCTAAGCTATTTGCCAAATTTTTTTTGTTAAAGAACAAGAAATGATTTAGTGTTATTTATAAGTCATGACATTTAAAAGTTGAATTGTTGTTTTCTTTCATGCTCATAAATATTTATTTGTCTTTTTCTACCATTAGCTTGGTTTCACTTTTTATATAATGTATATAAATAAAGTTGATTGGTTTTTTTTTGGTTAATAATTAGTTAATAGAAGTTGCCAACGCCTGCCGTCTTGACAAGTTCCTTTGCGTCGATCCTAGGATGAGTCTACATCCACATATACCCATACTCACTGGATATTATTTTGGGCTTAAAATACAAAAAATATATACTTAAGTATCTCTGCCAGATACTTATCGTGTGTCGGGGCGTGGCCGATGTTGGAGGTTTCATATAAGGTAGACGTCCGAGGTGTCATAATAAGTAGGATAACCTCTTGTCGATCGCTATCGATGTGGCTTGAGATAATAAGCGCACGGTTTTATTATTTAATCCGAAGTGAATATGTTTGCTTTCATCGTGTCGGTGGCGTGGCGTGTTGTAGCCTACTAAAGGGGACCTGAGGTTTAATAATGTTGCTTATTTTTGTCTTGTTTTTGTGCCTTAAAGACCCTAAGGGTATATGGTGCAAATGAGTTGGTTCAATTCTTGTCTTAAAGAGAGCCTTAGGGTTGTCTTAAAGAGCCTTAGGGTATATGACATGAATGGTGCCTTGCTTAAGTAGCCTAATAAAAGCCAAATTTTGGTTGCCTCGATGTGGACTTTATTCTTGATTGCATTTGATCTTTTGAAAAGGGCTAAGAGCTAATTATTGCGTTCTTTACCATCACGCTTTATTTTTGGAATTAATAAGATATCGAAACAAAAGTCTTAAAGAGCCTTCGGGTATATGACTTAAGTAAAATCCTGAGATACAAAAGTAGGATTTGCGGGAGGAAAAGTAAGTACACAATTAGTATTTATGAGTAGTGTTAGTGTCATGACTTGTAATTAGCGATGATCTTGTTTTTAAGCTTGGCATGGGAAAAGTGAAAAATCGGGGATGATGAAGTTATCTTTTAGACGCTTAATTGTGCTTTTTGTTCTATGATCCTAAAAGTTACCAATGTGGTAATGAAAACATTGCATTATGTCAACACAAATAAATTGTAGTTAGGTAGTTAATAATCAAGAAAATCCATAAAAAGAGAAAAATCTTAGAAAATGGGAAGTCGGGTGTTTTATAACTTGTGATCTCTTAAACAAAACTCTTTGCTACTTTTCAAAGGTTTAGTTTGGGGAATTTTCGAGGTATTTGGTTATAAGGCATGTGATATTGCGTGAGGACACACAATCGTTTAGTTTGGGGAATTTTGATAAGTGTAGATTACACATATCTATTTATGCTTAAAAAAGGCCCAAATAAACCCAAAACGGATCAAAAATGGCAAAAATGTGCTTGTATCTGAGTTTTATGTGTGCAGGAATGGATATGTCAAATATCAAAAGAAATCAGTCAAAAACGAACACGAGAACGGATGAGTGATCAAGAAGCTAAAGATCTCAAAGCCGAAGCCAGAGAAATCATGCCTCAGCCTTCTACAGTCAAACCACAGTCAACCCAAAGCCAAGCCTCCATTGTTTTATAAACACAAGGGCTAAATGTACAATTTCCCAAAGTTATTTATAGCCTAAAAACGTGTGAACCAAACACAAGGGCCAATTGTGTAATTATCCTAAAGTAACAAAAAGTCGCGGGTCAAATGGCCGGGTCAAATCTACCCACTACCCCCCTCTCCACCAATCACAGCCCTAGCCCCAACCCAATTACCCGGATCCTAACCCAACCCTAACCCGACCAACCCGGTGACTCTTATAACTAAATAAACAATTACTGTTCACTTCATTTACCCCCAAAATGGATTTACCCACACTCACCCACACAAGAACACCAAGAACACCCTAAACCCTAGTTATTAAACCGCTCTCCCATCCAAATTAACCATGGGGTTAATGGTCCTCTCACAACCCGTAACCCACCCATCACTATCATCTCACCCCTTAACCCATGCCACCCTGGCAAATCGAGACGTTATCATTGGTTGATGTGACGTGCGAGTGAGTATACACTCACCAAACTAACACACATATATCCACATCATCAATCCGGGTGCTCACATCCTTAATCCAACGGTTCTTATAAAAGATCAAAGAGAGAGAGAGTCGATGAAGGGCTGAGATGAGGCGAAGAGAAGGTCCTAGAAGGTATGAGAGCTCAAGGTTTTGGGTATAAATACCCGGCTCATTCCAGCCAAGAGAAGAGAGTTAATGTTTAATTTTTCAGTATTATTTTTTAGTTAAATTGTTTTAGATTCAGTATTAAATAGTTTTTGTAATTTCATTTTCATTTCAATTCGTATTGTACCCTTATTTCAGTTTTAATAAAATTGATATTTTATATCAATTAATTTCTTGTTTAAATTCTGTCAATAAAGTGTTGGTTATTGTTATTTCGATCAAGGTTGTGAAATTGGATGGCTGAAATGTTTTCAATGAGGTTTAGGGCTGTTGGACAGCTTATAGGTTAGATTAGGGTGTTATTGGTTGTGATTTAGGGCTTATGTGGATTAAGCCATAAGCCCCATTTAGCTGTTAAGCTTTCCTGTTCTAAGCTGGAAAGACAAGGTACCCTTATTTTAGTTTTACATTTGTTCTGTTTTACTTTTTCTCCTAATAAGCTGATTAAGAGTTAAATAAGCTGTTGGTTTTGTTAAATAGTTGAATAAGCCAATTTTATTGAGTAGTGAATTTCTGTCAATTACTTTGAAAATGCTTTGTTCATTTAGGGAAGATATTAAGTTGCTAGCATTCAAAAGTTGATAAGCTCTTAGCAGCTTATTACAAATAAGTTAGATATTAAGGATTATTTCTGTCAAGTGTTTTTATTTGCTTTATTCAAGTAGATAAGAGTTAGATTACTAAGTTTTAGAAGCTTATAAGCTGAGTTAAGTTTTAGCTTTTTTAAAAAAAGCTAATAAGCTGTTTTTAATTAAAAAAGGTGATGCTGTTTGTTGGTTGTTAAGTGCTTCAGGGGTTAGTTCTG
>BQNB010049381.1:1390-42063 GCA_026074375.1 Tanacetum coccineum
TAGGATCACTAGCAATAGCTAATGCTGGCTCATTGTCACATAGCATCTCCATAGGCCTTTTATTCGATGGCATGACACCTCCAAGTCCATCAATAAATTTCCTCATCCAGACTGCTTACATCGATGCTTCAGTAGCAGCAATGTACTCAACTTCTGTAGAAGATATAGTAGTAGTGCTTTGCTTGGCACTCTTCCACTCTACGACTCCACCATTAAGTACAAACACATATCCCGTTTGAGATTTTGTATCGTCCCTATTCGTTTGAAAACTTGCATCAGCATAACATGATACTTTCAGCTCATCTTCAAGTTTTTCCCCATATACAAGAACCATATCTTTAGTATTCCTTAGATACTTAAGAATAGTTTTCACAACAGTCTAGTGAATCTCACTAGGATTTTGCTAAAAACGACTACACAAATTTTGCGCAAAGGTTACATCTTGTCTAGTACATCTAACCGCATACATAATTGAACCTATGGCCAAAGTGTAAGGAACTCTCTGCATACGTTGTACCTCTGTAGATGTTTTAGCACCTTGCGACTTTCTATAGTTAGGCTTTTCCATCATTGGAGTATACCCTTTCTTGGAGTTTTCCATTCTAAATTTCTTTTGAATTTTCTCTAGATAAGCACTTTGACTAAGAGCAATCAACCACTTAGATCTATCACGTATGATCTTGATTCCAAGGATATATGCTGCTTCTCCTAAGTCTTTCATAGAAAAACACTTACAAAGCCAAGATTTTACTTCTTGCATCATTGTAACGCTATTTCCCATGAGTAATATGTCATCGACATACAAGACCAGGAATGCAACATTACTCCCACTAGCTTTGAGATATACACATGGCTCATCAGGATTTTAAGTAAAACCAATATTCTTGATTTCCTTATCAAACTTTTTATTCTAACTTCTAGATTCTTGCTTCAATCCATAAATGAAACGTTGAAGTTTGCATACTTTGTTGGGATGTTTTGGATCCATAAACCCTTCCGGTTGCACCAAATATACGTCCTCGCTTAGGTGACCATTTAGAAAGGCTTTCTTGATATCCATTTGCTAAATCTCATAGTCATAGAACGCGGCTATAGCTAAAAGAATCCTTATAGCTCTAATGTCTGCAACAGGATAGAAGGTTTCCCTATAATCTACCCCGTAGGTTTGGGTATGGCCTTTTGCTACCAGATGAGCTTTAAAGGTGTGCACACTGCCATCCATGTCAGTCTTCTTCTTGAAAATCCATTTACTCCCAACAGTTCAACCATTATGAGGAAGCTCAACTAGAATCCAGACTTGATTATCTTTCATAGATTGCATTTCTGTATTCATAGCTTCAAGCCATTTGTCAGATTCAAGATCTACTAATGCAGCTTTATAATTAGGAGGTTTATCAAGATCCCCTAATTCAAACTCCTTAACGTCAACATAGTATCCATATCTATCTGGCGCTTGAGGTATCCTTGCGGATCTACAAATAGGAACTCTAACATTTTAGGGCTCGACCTCGATAGGTGCGACCTCTTTATGTTCTTTGCTAGTATTTTCAGAAGGTTGTGTATCTTCCTTTTGAATTATTTCAAGTCCTTTATCACTCCCACTCATTTCGAGAAGTCCGTGACTTCCATTCGCTTCATGTACCATGAAACTATTTTCAAAGAACTCAGCATTTCAAGAAACAAAGATCTTGTTTTCGAGTGTATAGTAAAAGTAGTAACCCATCGTTTCCTTAGGGTAACCTACAAAGATACACTTAATGGATCTGGAATCAAGTTTGTCTAGCGTGTCTTGTTTCACGAGTGCCTCACAACCCCAAACCCTTAAGTAGGACAACTTGGGAGCTTTCCCGTGCCATATTTCATAAGGTGTCCTATCAACCTTCTTGGTTGGAACCAAGGTTGCAAAAATCATGAATCGTTAGCCAGGCGGTCGACCACCTTGTAGCTTATAATCGGTCTAGACGGATAAACACAGCATTAATCGACAATTGAGCAATGTAGGCAAAAATTAGTCCTTTTTCGACAGTTTATGTGTAATTTACAAACGAGTTTTAGGTATTAGTGGCAACATTTTTTTCTAAAAACAACTTGTAATATATTTAAAGAGTTACTATAAGTGATCAAAACAAGTTTACAGTGACTTTTAGGTACTTCCGGCAAGATTAGAAGGTTTCTGGTAAGTTTGACCACTGTTGACCATCGTTGATCACCGTTGACCATGGTCGACCTATTTGTTTGACCTAGTTACATAAATCGGCAACGTCGGTGGCCTTGTAGCGCCTAAGCAGAGATTAATCGGCCTTCTAGAACCTTTTTTTTGCAACGCTGGTGGGAACATATATAGAATCGAGCTGCAGTCTAGAGAGCATATCCCCAAAAGGATTTTGGCAGAGTTGTTAGATTCATCATAGATCGAACCATATCAAGTAAAGTCTGATTTCTCCTCTCAGACACCTCATTATGTTGCGGTATATAAGTTGGGGTTAGTTAGTGTTAGCCTCATTTTTAGTGAAGCTGGCGTCTTACACGTGAATTTGACTAGTCTTGGACACTGCGTGTCACGTAGGGGTCATATTAGGTAAACAAGAAATTAGTTTTGCTTTGCTTTTAGTATAAATACCCCTCATGGCTCTCCATGAGGGGTGGTAGATATTCACTTATATTTTTCTCTTTTCTCTTCTAATCTAACCATTCCTTTTCGTGTTCATCTTACCCTCTCTCTACTTTCTCTCACTAGAAAATAACAATGATTCATCTTATGTATTTTGATCAACCAAGACCCCCCGAAAAGGTGTTTTGTATACTTGACAATTGGTATCAGGAGCTAACGGATGGTGTTTTGTATTGTGTGTGTTTGTTGTCTCATGCTTAAAGATTATTATAGCTTATTTTCATATATTTTTTTCGTGTGTTCATTTGTCTTAAAAAGTCACGAATTTATTTTAGTGTATTGTTTTGTGGGCTGACACATTATCAAAGTTTTTCCAGCTTATTTTTTATTTTTAAGTGGCTTATTATCACCTTAAAAAGTCACAGCTTGTTTTTTATGATGTTGTTTTAGATAAAAGGTCTCAAAGGGGTTTGATAACTTTGGGGATGGTTTAGCTTATTTCTTAGGCTTATTGTCACACCCCGCCAAGGCGGAAACACGAGGCGTAACATCATGGATATCATCACAACACAATGATGTCAACAATAGAGAATCACTAAATGCATAACTAAATATAAAAGACACAATGTGTCATGACAATACCGAAAAACAAAAGAAACCGCACGGCGTCTTGTAAAATCCAAAAGGCATCTTTATTGATGAAACGAAAGTTCTCGCCAACATAAAGACATGCAACAATTATCCATAATCCAAACAATGCAAAATTCAAGACAATAAAGCAATAAACTCCATAACATCCTATGGTCTCTTTCTAGCCACTTCTCTCTATCTTATTCCCATGGTGCTCACCTGAAAATGATGCTTAAACGTCAACATAAAGTTGGTGAGAGTCATAGGTTTAAGACACACATAACAATCCTTTAAAACCAATTACTGTGATAAATAAAACATAGCATAGCAGGACATTAAACGAACTATCATACAAGCTAACATGCAAACACACCAAACCATGTTGAGACGGTCACGCTCAACATCACAAACAAGGGAACGGAACGTGTCCCACGATCCACAACAATGAGACGATCACGCTCACTATCAACAATCCACAGCAATGAGACGATCACGCTCACTACTAACAATCCATCAATGTCTTGAGACGGTCACGCTCAAGCACAACAAACAAGGGAACGGAACGTGTCCCACGATCCATATCACAATAGCAAGTAGCACATAACATACAATAGTCACGTATAGTCCATGCCTCATTTAAAACACATTATCACAGTAACTAAAACATTTAATACTCATAGCATCATTTTCACCCCAAGAAAACATAAGAAAAAGGGGCTATGAAACTCACCTGATGCTTAAGCAAATTCCAAATCCTTGCACGAAACTAAACAATCAAAACAAACACGTGTTACACGCGACCAAGCCAAATGCTTATGCCCATGTAACAATCATATGATGGATGTCTAAGGTGTTTAATTACCCTCATGGGTCACCACGACACCATGCCCAACCTTAACCAACATGTTTACACACTTTTCCAATGTTCAACAATTTACCCGAAAACGCAGAATTTTAATGTCACTTTACCATTTTCTAAACCACCCCTACTGACCTTTATAAATTTTACCAAAAATCACAGGTTCAATATCATGAGTTTACTATCCCCATGATTTTTCCACTAATTTATTTCCACACTTAAGTGCCCCAAATAAAATCAAACTTTTAACTACTCAGTTTCGGATCTGATCGCACACTAAAAAGTTTGGACCTAAAAACCACACTTAGACTCCAAATCAGAAGCTTTCCTTTGGGTGATTTTTAATAGACACATAGAACTAAACTCCTGTAGGTTGGATAATCCTAATTCAAATTTTAAGTCAGGGTTTTACACCTCATAATCTGACCTAAATCTGACCCGAATTTACTGCTTTGACAACTTTTCTCGTAACCAACATTTGAATAACGACATACTTAAAATACTGTTAAAATAGTTTATGTAAATTTTGTGTATTCTTGCATGTTCTGTCGCGGGTTCCCTTGCGAAACCACTAAACCCATGCGCTATAGAACATTTGCAAGAAAATTACAAAATTTACGTATATAGTCCATGATATTGCAAAGTGTATGTATCAATATACATACAATAAACATCATGTACTTTTAGTCCATATTAATTTTTGAAAATTGTTTTTGCATAATTATAAAACGCCACAAATATAAAACATGCAAAACATATTAATCAAATTAATCATACTAAACTAGAATCAGTTACGCAATTAATTCAACAAAGGTCTTCCCTAATATTGCAATTAAATAATTCACATAACAAATTCTCATGCATATATATATATTTAAGCTTTAATACCATGGTGTTACAATGCATGTTAGCATGGCTGACAATTTATAACTAGATAAATAAGCGACAAATATATATAGCAAATCTAAAACGCAAATAAAACAAATAAGCATTTTAGAAAATCATGTAAAATATATCCCTATATATTATTACCTTAATTATGTGATAAATTTTAAGCAAGATTATTTCTATAAATAATTTCTTAAAATAAATTTTTACATAAAAAAGCAACAATTACACATATATATAGGCGCCTGATGTGTTGTCGTTGTATGGTATTTTTAAGATGATTCAAGTTTTAAATTTATATTTTGCCGACTAAACCAATAACAACATTTTAACGGGCAGTGTACCCGATCGGTAGTAGTTTCGTGGTAAGTATGGTGTTGAACACTTGAAGCGATGTTAAATCTATCAATTTAATTAATATTTTGGTTATTTAATCTATGGTATTCTATTCTATTCTAAACCTATGTTAAACCTATGTCAGTCTAAATCCTAATTCTAATGGAAAAAGGGGGTGTTCGCTTTGAGGGGAACTGGCACGGGTTTTGGTTGGTGTCTATAATCAATTCAAGGCACTTTCACCCACGCAAGCTAGATAACAAAAGATAAAAGAGCGGTCAAAACTTATATAAGAAAACTGTATTAACCATGATTAATCTGATTAGATCGTTGGTTTATTTATTTAGTGCAATGATTTCTTCTCTCGAGGTGGCATATCATTCTTAAGACTTAGGCATTACATCATCCTAAGACCTAGACACAATAATTATGTCACAATTAAAGCATCCACATAAAGCATCCTTATTTGTTGATTATAATCTATCTTAGGGATTAAACCAATGGTGATCTTGTTAAACCCTAGCTCATAGAGACTTTACCCACTTATCGTTTAATGGCAATTTATACATTAGTAATCCACTTGTCCAACTATACAATGGAATCGAAATGTTACTTGTTGAATTATCTATGTCACCAGCTAGTCAACACGATCAATAAACTATTGGCAATATCCAATTAACTAGTTAAGCCTGAAGCGTATCCTAGACACAAACTTAAAATAGGATAATATTTGTGTAACTATGTTCTAGATGGTAAAATCACTATATGGAGAGTTATCCCGATCTAGATCTACTCTGGTCCGCTGTCACTAGATCTAGTTGTATATGGATAGGTCGCCATACAAAAGGGTACACAAAGTATAAATTGGATAAAATAAACATGACTCAAGGATAAATTCAAGAATCAATGATAACAAATACCAAACATTCAGATCTTCATAATAATGGCTAATACCCAAAGGTATTAGCCTTCAAACGTCATAATAAATACAAGAGTAATTATTTAGCTAAGGTAAACTAACCGAGTTAACGAATGATACAAAAAACTGAGCGATTACTAAAGTATATGGAATTACACGTTGTCTTCTATGGAATTAAATGCGTTGCTCGACCTCTTCTGCTCTTTTTCTCCTCTGAAAATCGACTTTTGTGGTTTAGGTATCGAGAATATTATTTAGCACACTTAAAACTTGTTTTTGAGTTTTGTATTTATAGGGTCTGGAAGTCGGTTGGATACGGTGTATTGGGGATTTTTTGGAGTAGGGGTCACGCTTGATATCTTCCAGAATATTATTTTGATTCCATATCTTGAATATGGCGTATTGAGTCCTCTGGATGCGGCGTATTGATCTTATTCCTCTATGGTCTTTGGTGAGTGCAGGCACAGATACGCCGTATCTTCCTTGATGGATACGGCGTATTGGTCTTTAGAATAGTAATCTTCAAAATATCTTCATTTAAGCTCCAGAATGTGCGCCTTTTGCTAACTTTCACTAATTACTCCATAATTACTGCAATTCTCAAATATAAACGATTAAGTAACAATTCTTTGCAATAACTATACAAAATGGGTTAATAACATGGGATAAATGATGCTATAAAATAGACGTTATTTGATGTCATCAAATATCCCCCCACTTGAATCTTACTTTTCCTCAAGTAGCCTTTAGAAGTTTATAAAAATGTATCCCTAAGGATATTTTCCGTTAAAGCACTTATTCGATCTATTACAAGTACACAACCAAACACCTCACGAAATAGGAAGATGAAAACACTCAAATCACTCAACTAATCTATGTGTTAACATGTAACTAATTCGCTCAATTGCTCGGTCGTGACGAGTATTCTATCATAAGCTTGGCAAGAATACACATCTCCACCACTAAAGCTAAGGAGTAACAAGTTTATAAAGGTAAATATGGATTTTTATATGGAAAGACGTACGGTTTAATCATTCTACAATCTTTTACCGGAAGTACCACTCCAACAAGGTAGCTGAAGCACACATACACACCCGGAACGCTAGGATAGACATGTGTGTTCGATCACATCCCCATTCGAATTTAACTAACGGTTAGGATGAAGAATGATATAGGGTAGGAACCTTCTCACTTTCACCAAAAGTCGTAAACCAACAAGGTACAAGGCATGCATATACACCCAGAACGTCGGGATAGACATGCATGTTCGTATGAATCCTCGTTCGCGTAAGACTTAAGATATAAGTTGCTAGACATTTATTTCCCGACCATTATCATGATAAAGACACACTATTTACATTGTCTTGATCATAGATCAAAAACAACAACCTAAGTTAGCGTTCCCATAACGGTCAACTTTCCAATCTTCCCAAAACTTTACATACTCTACAAGGCAAGTGGCGATATCTTTCACTTTGTACAATACTCTACATCGTTGATTTTTTATACGTATCAACGAATAATCGATCCTTCATGTAATTCCTTCGGTAATTGCGAAACGATTATCTTCAAACTTTTCTTTCTCACTCTTTTTGTATTTTTCTCATTTTTTTGATTTTTTTTGCTAACTAAACTTTAAATCTCGGTGTAGTTTCACCATCTTCACGATCATAATAATTCTGGATAATTTCTTCGATAGTTCCTTCATCTTCGGATTCACCAATAATTGTGATGGTAGTAAAATCACATGAGCTTTGACTACTAATATACATTCCCATTTGCAATTTGTAAATTTCTAACCGCACCAAAGATAGAAAATGACACAATACTCGGGAAATACAAACTTTACACTTTAAGCAACTAGCAACTGTAAATTAAACTTAATCTAACAGGGTAGGTTAAGGTGTAAGGGTGTAACAAAACAAATAGTTGGTGTAAATTCCTAAAGGATTGGCTCTATGGGTTGTTCTAATGGATCATCACTCTAAAGATGAGAGTGGAAAGGGTTTAAACGGGAGGTTAACTAACCGGTGCAGTTAGTTAATAAGTGTTGGGAATTCACTTTTACGTGACGACATTACAGAATTACCATAGTTTATCATAGTCACATACGCGAGGACTAGAATAGGCAACTATGTATAGTTTAGAGGCGTATGGGCTATAAATACCCCTCTATGGCTTCCATAGAGGGGTTGAGTCATTTGGCATTTGTCGAGTCTTTTGTAACATTCATTCATTTTCCATCTAATTCACAACTCCATCTTCCACCTCTCTACTCTCCCTCTCTCTAAAATGGCTTTCATGTGGTTTGACTCACCAAGACCACCGGATCTTGGTTTACGTAGACCTTCAATTGGTATCAGAGCCATGGCAACATACTCTTGGTCGGATTTATCTTTATAGCGTGGTGTGTTTGATTTTTTGTGTTTGATTTAGTGGTCAAAACCTTTACAAGATCAAATTTAGTGTTAAAAATTTTTGGCTTAAAAACCTTAGAGTTTTCATTTTAATTGTTCCTATAGGTTAAGTAATACTAGTTGTACAAGCTTTTTGCTCGGTAAAAAACTTTCAAAATCGTTCTTTTTGAGTTTGAAAATTTGAGGTTTGTAATAGTTGGATTCGAATAGTGGATCCGAACAAGGTGATCGATCGAGCGGATTTCTAGTTTTGATCGAACGAGCGGATTCTTAGTTTTGATCGAACGAGCGGATTTTAGTTTTGATCGAACGAGCGGATTCTTAGATTTGATCGAACGAGCGGATTCTAGTTTTGATCGAACGAGCGGATTCTTAGTTTTGATCGAACGAGCAACTTTTAGTTTTGATCGAACGAGCAGCTTCTAGATTTGATCGAACGAGCGGATTCTAGTTTTGATCGAACGAGCGGATTCTTAGTTTTGATTCTGATCGAGCAGCCTTTTTAGTTTTGAATTCGTATTACGAGCAGCTTCTAGTTTTGATCGAACGAGCGACTTTTAGTTTTGATCGAACGAGCGACTTCTAGGTTGATCGAACTAGCGACTTCTAGGTTGGATCGAACCAGGGTTCGAACGAAGGATCGAACTAGCCGTTCGAACGAGAGGATCGAACTAGCCGTTCGAACGAGAGGATCGAAACTAAGCCGTCTTCGACGAACAGACCGAGATTTAAATGAGTGCGAAAATTTGTTTGTGACTCGATACGAGCGTGTTTCGAAGAGCGGATTCGAAACGAGCGGTTCGAACGAGAAATTTTTTTGGACCGAACGAAATTTTTTTTTGAAAACTTGTGTGACGAAAAGGGTTTCAGTAAAACGGCCATAACTTTTGATCCGTAAGTCCGTTTTAGGCCCGTGACCTCTCAAATCAAAGAGAAAAACGAGACGGATCACGCTGTAACCAGGCCTTTAGCCTGGTTAAGTATTTTCGAAGCCCAAAAACATCGTTTTCTTATGAGAAATTGGGACATTTTTCATTTTTTGGAATTTTCGCCGCTGATTCGAATCATAAACACTCACGGTTTCTATGTTTTGTTAAAATCCGTTTTAATTTCATTTATCGGTTTTATCTCAGACGTGTAAAATCCCATGAATGTTAATTGATTTCAATAACACAACAAACACGATACATAACACTACAAAAGATCCGAATAAGATTTACTAAAACGACAAACGGCTAGAGATTCGGACTACGATGACAAGTAATCACGAAGTTGATTTGGTATCGCTTATTTGCGATTGAAGTGGCATTTTACGAAGGCGTTCTGGTGTGATTTTTGTGTTTATTTTAATTTTGTTTATGGTTGTATATCGTTTTTGGATTGATTTATTTATTGTATGTATGCATTTTTCGGTTTATATGTTGTGTTGTCTTTTGTTTTTGTTTTTTTCCTATTGTTTGGTATCTTGTTGTGATTTGTACTAATTTTATTGAAGTCGGGGTTGGTGGATGCATGATTTCAATGATAAATTGCTTCGTGCTTTAATTTAGTTGTAAGACTTGGTTTATCTAGTTTCAGCAGTCAAGGGGTGTGGTTGAAGGACCTGGGTTAACTATCACTTTAAAGGAGTTACATTGTACTGTACTCAGTGTTCTCACGCTTTAGTCGTTGTGGATAATCGCCAAGAGGTGATGAAAGTCTCTCCTTTGGCTAAGGTATTGATGTACTCTAGAGATTTGCGTTGGTGGGCACAAAATTTCTATACACCGTTCTTCCAACAATTAGCGCAAGCTTAAGTCACAAGAACGGAAAATTCTACTTAGTTTCAAGTTTTGGTATATCTGGTTTACTTCATCTGGGGTTACTTCAAAAAGCATACAAGACGGTTGATTAAATGATAGCCAGCGTGAGGTGATAGTAGAGTTTGATCAGCAAATATGATTTCTCTACGGGTTAGATCTGAGTGAATTTATTCCTCCACAAGATTAGCTCAAGTAAATGCCGCGTCCAAGGGTTGGCTGATCGACGACGTGTCGAAACCAGCAAGGGGGAAGGAGAAGATTTATCCTTGAGCCTTTGCGAAGAAGAAGATTCACCCTTGAGTCTGTGCCTTTCTTTTTTTGAAAGCTTGATATGGAGCATCTTTCTTGAATTTTTTTTAAGTTAGGCTATGCCGGGAAGACATATGTCATAACCGCAGAGAATATCAGCGCTTTAAATTATGGCTTTTTGGGGGCATTTCTTCAGAACATGGGTGAAGTGATATTTGAGAACTTATGTATGCATTTTTGACTCTCCAGGGGGAAGCGGTGGACGAAGAAATTATTTAAGCGGAGAGATAGTTGTTGATCCAGATTACTGGCTTACCCCAAACGATCAATCACTAAGCTTATTCTTAAAAAGAGCAGTAATATTTGATGTGGTATCCTACCAGTTCCGCTGTGCACTTAATTATTCTAAGCTTGTATGTAAGCTTTGAAACTGCTCAAGAGAGGATTGCTAGTTTGGGGGGAAGCTTTGAAAGCTTCTAATAATGAATATGTGGCATGAATTAGGGGGAAGTTGATTCATTGCTAGTATTGGGGGGAAGCTTTTAAAGCTTCTAAATCAAGAATATATGGCACGAATTAGGGGGAAGCTAATTCAGAAGCTTCTCCTTAACCAGAAGTGTATGGGTTACTTACTTCGTGCCTATTACAATATTTCTCCTACAATGTACTACAAAGATGATTCATGTTGGAGTGCAGACTTGAGTCAAAACACCACAGAAGACGTATCATCAGCATTTGAAGCTTCATGGAAGAGCTGATTGTTCTTAATCATTATGTACTTGTTAGGAAAGTAATGTAAGTATTTCTTTTTTTTTTTTTTTTTTATTTTTATTTTTGATTTTTTTTTTGTTTTTTTTTTATGTACAATGTCCGTGGGGGAAGATTGTTGGGAATCCACTTTTACGTGACGACATTACAAAGTATTACCATAGTTTATCCTAGTCACATACGCGAGGTCTAGAATATGCAATTATGTATAGTTTAGAGGCGTTATGGGCTATAAATACCCCTCTAATGCTTCATAGAGGGGTTGATGTCAAGTTGGCATTTGTGAGTCTTTTTGTAATTATTCATTCTTCCATCTTTAATTCACAACTCCATCTTCCACCTCTCTACTCTCTCTCTCTCTAAAATGGCTTTCATGTGGTTTGACTCACCAAGACCACCGGATCTTGGTTTACGTAGACCTTCAATAAGCAACATATAAAGGCGATTTGGGTGTAATCCTAAAAATTTACAATTTAAATATAGTCTCAGACAGTACAACACTACTCCATCTAAATCTTTAGTATATCATTGGTGATCTCGAAGTAGTAACCAAGCCAAGTTCTAAAGTCTACAGCATCACCGGCACACTCATATTTTGTGGAATTTCGGTAAACTTTGGGATAACGAAATGGTTAAATCCTCACCAATACTCTAACAGGGTTATTGTGTGCGGGTTATGTTCAAGTATTTCACAACAATTGCTGAAAAAAATTAATTTGTAGCATTAATTTAGTTTTTATTGTGAAAAGTAGACAAGTAAACATTCTAATTCCCATCCCCCACTTGAATTATACAACGTCCTCGTTGTATATATAAAAAATTAAATAGGGATATTAAAAAAGAATTGGACATGAGAAAATCCCCTGGACCCCGGCCCACCCCCTGATATTTGCTCGGTAGATTCTCCAAGTTGCGTTTATGAGCAAGATTGTGTGTTGAAAAAGCATTTGAATCCTAGCACGAATAACACACACATAGAATTCTAAGAAAATATGCATTCCACCAACTTCGTCGATATTTCTTTCTCGAGGTCCTGTATAAAATATAGGAAGAACAAGTGCATTCCTATCTTGGTACCTACGGTTAATTTAAACTAAACTAAACAAACTAATTACGGGTCAGTCTGGTGGATACGGCGTATCAGTTTAGTGAATACGCCGTATTCAAAATCTGACAATAATGTTTTTAAAGTGCAATAAAAATAAAGACTGATAACGTCCAGACAATCAATACGCCGTATGGTATGGAGCGGATACGCCGTATTGATGTTTGGGAAGACAGACTCGATAACAAAATTAAATAACAATCTGGGTTGTCTCCCAGGAAGCACTTTTGTTTACAACGAAGTCTTTAAGTTAGACTTTTCTTCAGCTTCCTTTTCATTCTGCTCTAGTTACCATCTATCCTTCGTCCATTATCCGAAAGATTTCTTGGTAAGCTTGGCATGCCTCTTTTCTTGTAATGGTAAGATCGCCGTATTCATCTTCTTTTACAGCAACATACTCTTCATCATTATTGAACGAAAATTTAATCATCATATATCTCCTTATATTGCACGCCGGTAGCTCATGAAGTCACATAATTCTTCTCTCTCATTATCTCCATGATTTATCTCATAAACATCATCGTAGTTTGTATATATGTTCCATTGTTTCTTTTGTTCGTAACTTGACTCTTCGTCACAGATTACAAACTTAGCCAACATATCAGTCATATTGCCATGTTGATCATTCAATTGTTGTTTGTTTCGATTGCATGCTCCTGACCCATGTTTTGAGGTTATTTTTGCATGTTTCTCAAGATATCATCATTAGCCTTACGTAGTTGCACAACATCTTCATGGTGACACTGGTGTGTCTGAGGACGGGGGCATTTGATAACTGGAGACTGATTTACCATGGGTCCTATTGTGCGGGAGTTTTGATTCAGACTGAAATTGGACTGGTTACAATTTCCACCTCTGTTTTGGATGAAATTGCTCTCCCGTTTTGTTAAAGTATTCCCCGATGAAAATTGTTAGCATTAATTTTTTAGCTTGAGAGTTCTGAACGGGGTGGAAAACCTGGAGTCATAATAAGTTGAAAACCATTTGAGGTCGAAATTGGAGCTTACTTGGTTGTAAATTAGCTTGCAGCGGCTTGCGACACATACTCGAATGTTGTCCTAATAACAGGTTGCCATGAGGGCTGGAACAGTTTTGTGGGTTAGAAATGGTCACACACCACAATAACACAACTTAACTCAACTGCATTGACAGTGCAGAGCCGGAGCTGAGCATAAGCTTGGTTCTATCTTGTCTGAAGAGCAATGCACGGACAATTATCCTTAAGTTCTGCAACATCAGATGAAACAGCTTGGTGGAAGAGTTGTCGTACATACCTTGCAACACATTCCTTAGTTGCTCGGTGTTTGACGAAATTTTGGACTTGCTCTCGATGATTATTTAAACATCGCGAGCATTTTCTTTCCAAGAGTTCCACCTCTGCGGATTTCAATGAATCTTGAACATTATATGTTCAAAGCATTATAGAATGTATCAATTGATGCAATTCTGAGAATCCATGGTGTGGACAGTGCCCTAAGTAGATCATGAAACGATCCCAAGGCCCTCAAAAAACGATTATCGAACCTTTGCTGAAAGTCTGGTGATCTCATTGCGAAGATTACGTCGTTTTAGAAGGAGGGAAAAACTGATTGATGAATATGGATACAAGATCGTCCGCAAGTTTTGATAGATCGAGGGGTACATATTTCCTAGCCATATTACGGGCTCTCCCTCAATAGAGAATGGAAAAAGCATAATCTTAATCGTAGCGCATAGAACATTCGGGGACCCTCACTGTGGGGTGGAGATCTTGTTGAAGTAACGGAAATGAGCATGCGGGTCTTCTTTACATGACCGAAGTAACTGATTTGCACTGGACTAGATTGATTACCCCATGCCTCAGTTTCAAATTGTTTTAGCCACAATTCAGGAATAAGGATTGCGTCCTCGGTACCCTCGTGGGTGCTTGAGCAATTGAGCCATAGTTCGAAGTGTCTGCCCATTGGCTCTTCGTGAGGATCTCCTGAAAGAGGGGATTCTATACGAAAGTTTTTCGATAATAACTGGCTCTTCCTCTCTGGTTGAGAGGCTGCTCACGGGACAGAATCGAGTGCGCATGCAACAAAATGGAAATTTAAAAAGAAAATTTACACTAATGTCGTTTTGGATTTTTGGATTAAAATATATTCACAAATCTATTTAAACGGACCAAGGAAAGACAACTTAACCAAAAAATCAATTTACTTCACGGTAGCTCTCAGAATAAAAACGTACAGGTGAGCGTAGTATAGGAATAGCGCGAAGCTTATATCTCCCTTTCGGGTCGTAGGTTCCTAGGACAAGCCCTCCTTAAACCCCTTTATAGTTTGTTAATCAGAATGAGGTGAGCCGTTAGATTAACGTGAATGACACAGACGGCAAGTTTTAAATCTTTGGTTCGATTGCGGAACTCAGTACAGTTCACCTGAACTTATTGTGATAATAACCTCATTGGAGAGATATCTATAATTTGGGATCATTTACCATTAGTGAATTTTTAATTTTTTATGGACAATTTTTTTTATATTTTTGATTTTTTTGGTTTTTTAATTTTTATATGATATGTATTAATAAAAAGAAAAGAAAAATATTTTTGTGTTTTTTTTTTATTTTTTTATATGATATATTAATAATAAGACAAGTTCAGATCAAAGTCGGATAATAATCGTAGCAAATGCCTCCCCGGCAACGGCGCCAAAAATTGGGTTCGTGGCTAAATGTAAATATATATAAAAAGAACTCGAAAAGCAAGTCTCAACCAAATGCCCTTAACCAAGGCTAAAATCAAAATCTACACAAAGAGATTAAATAATAAAGAATCACCAATAAATAAGATTCCGAATAGATATTCCCGGGTCCAGTAAATGTCCCAACGAGGCTGCATTTGAAAGTAATCCTTGGTTTGATGAGAAATTGATGAAGAGAATAATATGATATGTTGGAAACAACTGAAATAATGACAACCAAAAAAACTTTAAATAAAATCTAATTAATCTACGGGAAAAACAAGCAAAGAAAATGAGGAGAATCTTAAAAACTACGGGAAACAAATAAAGTTAAAAGGGAAAATTCTAAAATTATATCAATACAAAATACGGGGAAACGAAATAAGGTATCGGGAAACTAAATACTAAAAATTAAGAAAATAAATGAAAAATTAAATTAAAAATCAAAATTAAATTCAAATTAACATAACTTAGCGAAAATAAAGAAACTAGAAACTACAACTGAGGTCGTTGCAATGTCAAACGAAAAGAAACTGTAAAACGCACCCGGTAAAACGGTCTAAAACTGAAATTTAAGAAAAAAATTAAAGCCTATACTAGAAATTTTAATATTGATCTCCAAGACCACTAAATGACACAAGAGAAAATTTTGTAAAAAAGAAAAATATTTTTATTAATTAAATTTATGTGTATTTTTAATGAATATTTAAGATTAAAACTAAGTTATAAAACAAGAAAATAAAAAAGAACAGAAAATAAAAGTTATTAAAAATTCTAAAAAAATAAAAAATTAAATTAAAGAAAAAGTAACAATATCTAAAAATATAAAAATGCCCAATTTTACTCGTTTTAAATAAGAAGTAATTAAACTAATTAGATTTAAACCTAATTTTAATTAATTAAACTAAATAAACTAACTGTTGTTAACTAAGGGACTAACAGTGAAAAGGACACAAGGACTAACGGGGTAACAGGCTAACTAACCACAGGGACTAACAGAGGTAACTACAAAAGAAGAAATTACACAAATGGGTCCTGAAGGAGAACCGAATACAAATATAAGAGTCCTAGACAGCTTATTATCAAAAGTCAAAGGAAGGCAAAAGTTATTAAGGGGCTTGAGGGGAGTATTTTTCATAAAAGGTGCATAAGCTCAAGTGAGCTTAATAAGCCAGAAATGTAGCTTAATGGGGCTGCAGAACTTAATAAGCTTATGAGCTTATTTTACTTTCTTATTGGGATATAAGCTAGCACAATAAGCTACAATTTATGGGGGACAGTTAATAGGCTAGGGGAGTCCTAAATAAGCTAAAGCAAGCTATAATAAGCCTTAAAATAACTGGAAGAGAACTTAAGCTATGTGGACAGTTTTAAAAGAAAACAGAAAGCACCTACTTTAAGAGCTAAATAAGCCAACTAAAATAAGCCCCCTAGATAGCTATAAGCTTTTAGGGACTTAAAGAACAACCTAATAGGCTATATGAAAAAAGCAAAAAGGAACCTAGGCAAAGAAATCAAATAAGCTAGAAAAAGGGGGCTTAATATGGTGCTCAGCACCAGGGGAGCTTTAATGCAGTGGGCCTAAAGGCTATTTGAGTTATGCACATAAGGCTCTCAAGGGCGTTTTAGCCAAAACCAACCACCCCCCCCCCCCCCCCCCCCCCCCCCCCCCCCCCCCCCCCCCCCCTCACCCCCCCCCCCCCCCCCCCCCCCCCCCCCCCCCTCAAACAGATAACAAAGGGAGGCAATTGAGCTTTTTCAAATTTGAATCTAATAAGGTTAGAAAAAGTTGCTGATAATTGGCTTAATAAGTTGCATTTTTTCAAACATTATGCATGTATACATTTTGACTCATACTTGGTCAAACCAAAGACAGAACAAGGGGGCTTTAGAAAGGGGCTAGTAACACTCAAATAAGCACACCAAGGGTGTGCTTAAGCTGTCTACACAGCTGGAGCACAATAAGCTCTAAGTTTGCCTTAAGTAAAAGTAGACAAAATGCTAAAGGGACTTTAAAAACTTATTTTCAAACTAACAATGGTAATTAAAAAGGCTTAATAAACCCTACACACTCAGCCAAAGTTGGCTGAGTGGTTACAACCCATAACCAACCCAAAATGACCCATTTTCAGGTTAAACCAAACACCCTCTTATTTTATAAAAATCGATTTTTAACTGCTTTTTGGTGAAATAAAGCTGAGATAAGTAGATTACAAGAGAGATTTAATCACAATAAAAACCACATCTTACACAAGTTTAAACAGGATTAAACAACTTAATTTGTATTTCAAATTTTGACAAATGCAATATCACAAAAACTCTTAACTTGTATTGAAACTGAAAGTATTACAATAAAAACTTGAAAAGAAACTGAGTACAATGATTTTAAATCAAACTTAATTAAAATTTTAGCTAAGAAAGTAAAAAACGGGATAAAAAAATGGTGTGTGGAGTTCGGCTTGGGCTTCTCTCTTTTATAGCTGCTGAAAGGACTTGGGATGAGCGTGTTTTGTGAGATGAATGGGGAACTTCAAGGTAATCCTAGCCTTCTCTTTGTCTTGACTTCATCTCAGCCATTGAAGGGGTTCGTTGGGTTGAGTGTTTTGCCAGGGGAGAGGTTATAGGGGTAATGGGGAGTGGGGAAGGGTATGGGGTAGCTGTAGAGTGGACTAGGGATAGTGGTTTGGAGCTAGAAACCGTGGGGAAGGCTGGTATGGTTTTGGCGCGAAGGTGGTTATAGTACGGGGTGGGTTGCAGGGTTTAAAAGGGAAGTTTGGGGAAGAGGCAAGAATAGCCCCCCATCTTTTCTTCTTTTTCATTTCTTTTTGGCCCGTTTTTAGTTATAAAAGAAGTTTAGAAAGTGTCCAATATGGTCCCTCCGTTTTTATTAACAAAAGAATAAAAAGAGGTTTTGGAATGTCAATATTGGTCCCCTGCTTTTTAATAGAAAAAGAAGTAAAGTAATTTTAAGCAAATTGGCAAAACCAGCCCTTGTGTTATATTTTTTCTATTTTTCTTTTTAAAACAATCTTTCAAACTTGGCAATTTAGCCCCTAAAGTTTATAAAAATGGATTTTGGGCTCTTGTTGGGCTTGGGTTTTGTGTTGGGCCCATTGGGCTTGTATTGGGCCCACTAGGTATGGTATGGGATTATAGCTTTTTTAAGCCCAAAAAAGAATATGAATGGGTTTTGTGATGTACTAATGGCTGAGATTGGCTGTAACCGGGACTATGATTGGGTCTTCAAAGTCATCACAGTCCTTTGATGCAATTGCACCACAGTGGGCTGATGTAATTGATGAGGGCCATTTGGTCTTCACATTCTTCATAAAAGTGCAATGATTTCTTCTCTCGAGGTGGCATATCATTCTTAAGACTTAGGCGTTACATCATCCTAAGACCTAGACACATTAATTCTGTCACAATTAAAGCATCCGCATAAAGCATCCTTATTTGCTGATTATAATCTATCTTAGGGATTAAAGCAATGGTGATCTTGTTAAACCCTAGCTCATAGAGACTTTACCCACTTACCGCTTAATGGCAATTTATACACTAGTAGTCCACTTGTCCAACTATCCAATGGAATCAGAACGTTACTTGTTGAATTATCTAGGTCACCTGCTAGTCAACACGATCAATAAACCATTGGCAATATCCAATTAACTAGTTAAGCCCGAAGCGTATCCTAGACACAGACTTAGAAGGACAATATTTGTGTAACTATGATTCTAGATGTATAAATTACTATATGGAGAGCTATCTCGGACTCTAGATCTACTTGGTCCGCTTTACTAGATCCAGTTGAATGATAGGTCGCATACAAAAGCGTGTAAACAAGTATAAATTGATAAACATAAACAAGCACTCAATGATAAATCAAGAAATCTAGATAAACAAATACCAAACATTCAGATCTTTATAATAATGGCTAATACCTGAAGGTATTAACCTTCAAACGTCATAATAAATACAAGAGTAATTATTTAGCCAAGGTAAACTAACCGAGTTAACGAATGATACCAAAAACTGAACGATTACTAAAGTATATGGAATTACACGTTGTCTTCTATGGAATTGAATACGTTGCTCGACCTCTTCTACTCTTTTTCTCCTCTGAAAATCGACTTTTGTGGTTTAGGTATCGAGAATATGATTTAGCACACTTAAAACTCTTTTTTGAGTTTTGTATTTATAGGGTCTGGAAGTCGGTTGGATACGGTGTATCCAAGAGTTGGATACGGCGTATTGGGGATTTCTTGGAGTAGGGACCACGCTTGATATCTTCCAGAATATTATTTTGATTCCATATCTTGAATACGGCGTATTGAGTCCTCTGGATACGGCGTATTGATCTTATTCCTCTGTGGTCTTTGGTGAGTGCAGGCACGGATATGTCGTATCTTCCTTGATGATACGGCGTATTGGTCTTTAGAATAGTAATCTTTAAAATATCTTCATTTAAGCTCCAGAATGCGCGCCTTTTGCTAACTTTCACCAATTACTCCATAATTACTGCAATTCTCAAACATAAACGATTAAGTAACAATTTTTTGCAATAACTATACAAAATGAGTTAATAACATGGGATAAATGATGCTATAAAATAGACTTTATTTGATATCATCAACGCTGGATTTTATATATAATTTACGTTTTTTATGTAATTACTACGCTGTATGATATGGCTCGTGATGCCACTGTTGGAAATTGTTATCTAAATAACCTAATATTACTAGAATATTAAACGAGCTACGCAGCGGATATAATTCATATAGCATAAATAATTAACACATAAAAACATAAATAAGGAAACATACCGTTAGCAATCAAGCTAGTGACGAACGCAAGCTTCTTTGAGTACACGCACGTGTGTAATAAACGTGCTTACCGAAAACTACTCCAAGTTACTAAAGTAAGTAACCTCCACGCGGTTCATACACTACACGTCAAGCAGTATCACCCGGATGCTAGTTCTTGACTAACGAATATGTAAACACTAGTAAAACAAAACCAGAAAACCCTTAAGGGTTGTTTGTTGCAATCGAACCAAGAGAGAGGAAAGACAATGGATGAGAATAATGAGCTCTAGGATCCTCCTTATATAGGGATGAAGTTAGGGTTTACCTAAAATACATTCCTTGTAGAAAAAGATAACTCAAAGGCCAATCCAACCCCCCTCCTTGGGTCTAGGCCGGTCGAACAAAAGCCCCCACCCCTTGGGGTTGACTTTTTGACTTTTCTATTTATTTATGGTTAATTACATTTAATTACTCATTAATTTAAAAGCCTTATTAGTTAGTTACAATTAATTAACTAATTAACGACCGTTAGTGTTTATTCATCAAATCATATATTAGTATAAATAATAAATATACAATTATATTAGTATTAACATGAATAGAATGATACCTAAATGTATAACGTGTGTGACCCCGTAGGCTCACGTATTTCTAGCCGTATAAATATTCCTATGACATGAGTACAAACCCAACACAAATGACTAATTGAGTTTGTGGTATTTGGAGGTTAATTGTACTTTGAGTTTTCCTACCTCCCTACTTATAAATGATTTACAAACTCACACATGTATTCATCACATGTCCTCTACACAACCCATTCTCTTCTAAACATCCTCATAATCATTTGTTAATCCCTTCTACCCAACAAATGATTAGGCCATCCACACACTATAAAATTCCCTAATAATTTTTTAAACCCTTCTACCCAACAAATGATTATATACACCTTCACACACAATCCTACGAACATTATATACCAATCCCCAAACCCCCAAACACATCATTAATCATCTCAGCCATAATTTTTTTCTCTCTTAATGGCAATGTGATTATTAACATAATTAATCCTTTGATTATCTTCCTCTTCAACACAAATAATATCGCCAAGCTTAGACCTTTCTTACATAAACCTTCTCCAAGCTTATCCCTTCACATGACAACTTACATTCCCTTACATCGTTGTACTTGTTGTCCCCTACATTCCTCACAAATGCTCCTTTCCATCAAATCACAACATTCTCTACCATACAATTCCTATTCATTATCTTCTACATCTTCTCACTCACATACACTCTCATTTGAATTCAAAATACACATACGCACTCTCTAAACTTTCTTCATACACTTCTCCTTTACACACACTCTCACCCTTCTACATTTGAATTCAAAACTCACACACTTCACTATTTTACACACTTTGCCTAACTCACCAATCTCAACCATTGAAATTTGAATTTGATTATTAGGCTCCAAACCATCACATCACTCCAACTTATTGCCAACTCACTACACCTCAACCTTATCCTTAGTGATCAAGCCTAGATCGTTGGAGATCTAATTGGGGTTTGGTAAGCTTTAAATGGGAAGTTTTTAGTGATCCTAGTTGATCTTAGTGATCCTAGTGGCTAAGTCGAATCACGGGTTTTAGGGATGGATTCCGAGGGTAAAATCCCGTTAGGAGTAGCTCTTCTTAATGAACGCCGATCTTACTTCATATCGGTGGAGCGAAGTTGTAATACGGTTTATACTCCACCATAAGGATTATACTAGAGTAATAGTATAGATGTCGTGGATTCGCAACTGCACGTACGGATGGTATAATTTTTCTATCTCTTTAATATTAGACAAACATCCTCAAATCTTCTTCTAAATTACTTCACAAATGTTTTTATCAAATAGCTATTTAAGTTGGTTGACCTTGAGTGTAAGAATCGTGGAAAGGTCAAAGCGTGAAGTACAATTGGGGGTTTAACAAGAACGAATATTTAAAACACCAAAACTCGAAAAATACACTTGAGCTTCTAGCGCGCTGGCCGCGCGCTGACACATGGCCAGCGTATCACTCTCGAAGTGTATTTTGACACTTTGGGTTTTTGGCCTATAAATACCCCCTCTTGGCTCTTGTATTCCTAACCTCTTGCCATTCTTTCTTTTTATTTTTTTCTTCTCCTACCCTCTAAGTCTAACACCTCTTGTGCTCTTAATCTTCTCACCTATCATTCTATTGAAGAACACATCTCCGCAAGAGAGACACACAAGTACTTAATCCACACTTGTGTGTTATTAGTAGAGGGTCTTCTTTCTCATACCCTTTCTTTTATAATCGAGTCTCTAGATTAGGTTAGGACTCAATTTGAACAATCAACTTTCATTTAATTTGGTTGTAAGGGAATTCTTGTATCTTAGTGATCAAGCCTAGATCATTGGAGATCTAATTGGGGTTTGGTAAGCTTTAAATAGGAAGTTCTTAGTGATCCTAGTTGATCTTAGTGATCCTAGTGGCTAAGTCGAATAACGGGTTTAGGGATGGATTTCGAGGGCAAAATCCCGTTAGGAGTAGCTCTTCTTAATGAACGCCGATCTTACTTCATATCGGTGGAGCGAAGTTGTAATACGGTTTATACTCCACCATAAGGATTATACTAGAGTAATAGTATAGATGTCGTGGATTCGCAACTTCACATACGGATGGTTTAATCCCCTATCCCGAACTAGTATATGTAGTGGTCTCTCTCTCTCTCTTAGTGGTCCTAGTTGATCTTAGTGATCCTAGTGGCTAAGTCGAATCACGGGTTTTAGGGGTGGATTCCGAGGGCAAAATCCCGTTGGGAGTAGCTCTTCTTAGTGAGCGTCGATCTTAGTGCATATCGGTGGAGCGAAGTTGTAATAGGGTTTATACTCCACTATAAGGATTATACTAGAGTAATAGTATAAATGTCGTGGATTCCCAACTGCACGTACGGATGGTATAATCCCCCATCCCGAACTAGTATATGTAATGGTCTCTCTCTCTCTCTCTCTCTCTTAGTGGTCCTAGTTGATGTTAGTGGCTAAGTCGAATCACGGGTTTTAGGGGTGGATTCCGAGGGCAAAATCCCGTTGGGAGTAGCTCTTCTTAGTGAGCGCCGATCTTTTAGGTGATATCGTATGGAGCAAGTATGTAATACGGATTTATAACTCCACCCATAAGGATTATACTAGAGTAATAGATAAAATAGTATCATGGATTCGCAACTGCATGTACGAATGGTATAACCCCCCCCCCCCCCCCCCCCCCATCCCGAACTAGTATATGTAGTGGTCCCTCTCTCTCTCTCTCTAGTGTGTGTGTGTGTGTCTATATATATATATATATATCTTCATCTACTTATTTTCTTCATCATCAAGTAAATCATCACACCACTTGGTTATTTGTGACTTAAAGTTTAGAAACTTCGAAGAAGTCAAGATAACCGTATTCACCCTCTCTACGGTTCTACAGTTAGATAATTGACAAGAAAACTTTGTTATATAAAATAGTCGTAAATAGCAAAAAGTATAAGATAATTTATATTATATAAAGTTTCATAAAATTATACGTTTTTAACCTCTGTGATTTATTTTAAAGTTATTAGGTAGTTTAGGGGTGTGTTTTGAAAGTTTTTTTTTCAAAAATATATATTAAACTTCACCATCTTTTATAAAATCGTACATACGTCAGAAGTTATTAGACAATATGGAAGCTATTTTAAAAAGAATTTCGGTTTGGTCACAAATTCGAATGTCTTTTCAGCGTTATTTTTTCTTGAATGAATCGGTAGATACTTGTTACATATTTGATATATATAAAGTTTGTTATATAAAAAAGTCGTAAATAACTAAAAGTTATGCGCATATCACACGTGTGCGCATTTTTGTTTATAAAAATTGTGTGAGGCTAGACTTTTTTTCTTCTCATCCACAAAATCGATTGATAGTCTGCTACACTTTGGTTTATGTTAGATGGGAATGGGAGTTCATGTAGTAAGGATAAGAAAACGGGCCTGAAAATTAGATTGGTATAACCAGGCTCATGCCCAGTTGTCCATTACACGTTAACTATAGTCCCAAATACTTATAGGTCCATGTAGGGGTGAGCAGAAAAACCGAAAAAACCGCAAACCGAAACCGAACCAAACTGAAAATAATCTAACCGAACTAATAACCGAACCGAATTCGTCAAAACCAAACCAAACCGAACTTCTAATTCGGTTCTCGGGTTGGATATGGGTTTGGCACTCCGAACCAAAAACCGAACCGAAAACCGAATTCATATATATATATATATATATATATATATATATATATATATATATATATATATATATATATATATATAACGTTAACCTATAGTCCCAAATTCTTATAGGTCCATGTAGGGGGTGAGCAGAAAAATACCGAAAACCAGAACCGAACCAACGAAATTAAGTCTAAAACCGAACCGAATTCGTCAAAACCAAACCAAACCGAACTTCTAATTCGGTTCTCGGGTTGGATATGGGTTTGGCACTCCGAACCAAAAACCGAACCGAAAATCGAATTCATATAAATATATATATATATATAGGAAGGTTAAAATAAAAAGACAAATATTCGTGAGAAGGATAAAAAGAAAACTTTTTTTAAAAAAGTTCTCGAAAAATTCCAGAAAAATTCCATTAAATCAGGTATGTTGGTGCATAAAACTTTTGTAAAAGAAGTTTTTCTAATTTTGAGTTTTTATACGTTTTTTTAATGCGCAAAAAAAAGAAATTTTGATGCACAAATTTTTCGACTTGTTATAGTTTGATGCGCAATAAAATTTTGATGCAAAAAGTCAAAAGAAGTTGGGTACAAAAACGAATTTTTGATGCACAAAAAAAACAAAAAACCGATTAAATCTGCACAAACGTTCTTTTTCATAATATTTTTTTCAGCACAACTATCAACTTTAGAAAAACATCCTTTACAAAGAACCTTTTTCATTGCCACTCAACAACACGATCTTGTGAAATTTTTTTCAAAATTTTTTGAGAACTTTTAAAAATAAATAAATGTTTATTCTTCTCTATCGAAAATTGTCTTTTTAGTTGATCTTACCTATATATATATATAATTATATATATATATATATATATATATAATATATATATATAATAATAATATTATATATATATAAATATTATACATATAAAAAAGATAAGATACCATTAAAATGTTATCATAATATTAAAAAAAACACTTTTTATGTTAATAATAGTTTTTTGTTTATTAAAAATCTATGTAATTATTAATTTTTTTTTAAAAATAGTGAAATTCGGGTCAACCCGAGAACCGAATCGAATTCGAATTTGGTTTTCGGTTCGGTTCGATTTTTGGGTTGAACAAATCTTTTTTTAACCAAACTAACCAAACCGAACTAACCGAATAACCCGATAACCGAACCGATCAACACCCCTAGGTCCATGGCCAATACTCCATAAAGTTGCATTTATGTTTTTAAATTAATCTTTCCTTATTCCTTAAAGAACAACTAAAGTACATTCAAGACAAAATAATATTTTGACATATGAATAGATGCAATTGGGTCCATCATGGCATGTTCAGCATGATTTAAAATCATCATTGAATGATTTTATGCTGGGAGGCAACACAATTAAGGTTTCCATTTAGTTAATGGGAGGTGATTTGTACACATAATTTTTTTTGCCATCTATCACTAAAGTACATCCGTTGATGCACACAGTACAATACACAAATACATATTTAACGGTTGATGACAAAAAAAAATGTGTGTACAAATCACCTCTCTTAGTTAATGACTACTATTGGTACTCCTTGACCAACTGAAAAGTATCAAAAAGGTACAAAAGATTCCTTTTGTACCCTTCTTTTTACAGTACAATGCAATTTTATATCAGGTATTGTTCCGTATTTTTTTGACAGTTTCATACTTTTGACTTGTTAAACTTTATAATTCTTATTCCACACTTTCAGTTTCACAGTTTTATAATATAAACAAAATTATAAAAAAAAAAGATAAAAAAAACCAAAAAAACAGAAAGGGTACGAATGGTTTTTTAAGGGGTATGTATAACATGAGCCTTAGGGGCCGTTTGGTTCACAGAATGTTTTTGAAGGAATTGTAATCTTCAGAAGGAATTGTAATTTGATGTAATTGTAATTCAATGAATTGGAATGTGTTGTAATTGTAATTGATAAAATCTATGGATGTGTTTGTTAACTCGCAACGTAATGTAATTCAATTTTTTTTACCAAAACTTAAAAAATTAATATAATAATAAAAATAATAATAATAAATAGTAATATTAATAATTATTATTATAAGAAAAAAATAATAAAATAACACATAATAATAATAATAAAATAATAAAATAATAAAAATAAAATAATAAATAATAATATTAATAAATAATAATTATAATAATATTAATAAATAATATTAATAATAAATAATAAATAATATTTATAAATAATAATAAATATTAAATAAATAATACTATAATAATAATAATAAAAATAATAATAAAAATAAATAAATAAATAAATAAATAAATAAATAAAATAAAATAAAATAAAATAAAAAAATAAATAAAAATAAATAAAAATAAATAAATAATAATAAATATTATTATTAATAAATAATAATGATAATAATAAAATAATATAAAAATAATAATAATAATAATAAACATTATTATTATTATTTTAATATTTATATAATAATAATAATAATAATAATAATAATAATAATAATAATAATAATAATAATAATAAATACTGATGATTTAAAGTATAAAATACTGAATTACAACGTAATTCAAAACTTTCCATCTAACATCCTATGTAATCTGAATTCCCTCTCTTAATGTAATTGTAATGACTGAATTACAATTACAACGCAAAACAAACAGCCTACGTAATGTAATCCGAATTACAATTACAACTTTTCTGCCAACCAAACAGGATTGTGATGTAATTCAGATTACAATTACATCACATTACGTCCAATTACGACGAACCAAACACCTCCTTAGTTAATTGTATTAGAAACATCTATGTCAAAACCATAAAGTACTCACAAGGTACAACAAACAAAGCAAAGGCGAGAACAAATTATCACAATGATTTCAATTGAACAAAACATTTTGGAACTTTTTACTATTTATTTTAAGATGGGACCGGCAGAGTGACATCTTTTAACATAATTAGTATCAAAGGTAGTTGGTGTTAGTTGGTTTGGTAGTTGCTTTTGCGTACAAAAGTCCTTAATGAAATAGAACAAGCTCAAGTGGTTTATTGATATCATAAAACTTTTTAGAAGTAACTAGCGTATAGTTATGTGTTTGACAGTCGTTGCTAAAAAAAAAAGATTTTACTTTATTCGAACACAATAGTATTAGAGGATATATGGCTCAAGGCTGATTGTGTGGGTGGATACATGAGGGTTTTATTATGCATTTGCCTCTATATATATGGTACCAATAAAACGTATCACCTATGAGGATTATACCAAAATTTATGCATAGAATGGTTGATGTATACATAATACGTAGTATATTTTTAGCGAAATACTTGTTACATGAAGATACTTTTGAATGCATCGATACCATATAGTTACTGTTGTTTGTGGATGTATATAAATCGAGTATCATTCCAAATCAGAATAACTCATGGAAGTTGATAAAGTGTTCAAAGATATATTCTGAAAATGTTTGGTTCTTGATGAAGTGTTTGCTGTAAGGAAATTCTTTTTGGATTGCGTAAACTAGCAAAAAAAATTTGAAGGTACAATATCTATCAAATTGGTCCCTAGTTCAATGAATGATCGACCAAATATATCCCCTTTTTCTTACTATCTTTTTTACATTTTTATGATAATCCAAGGAAGAATATATATGTTCAAAGATTTAAAGCTCATGTTTTAGCAACTTGCCCGAATCATTTTGAACACTTTAAAATTTAGTTTTGTTAGTTGTATACATTAAAGTTGGGTTTAGCAAACCTCTTAAATAAATACTCCTTCCATCTTAAAATTATTGTTCACAGATAAAAAGCATACCGTTTAAAAAAACATTATCATTACAGTTTTTCTTTCTTACTTTTTATTGAATAATAATTTTGTCGTTAACTAATTAATTTAAAACTTATTTAATGTTTGTAATAATTGTAGGTTAGGGAAAGTGTGTCTCTCATTCATTCATCATACGACACAATATATACAAGTAATAAATGATTCTAGATGTGGGCTTGGCCCAATACAAATATACATCATATAATTACAGGCTAACACTCTCCCGCAGTTGGAGCGGGAGGACACCAGACTCTCAAACTGGACCGAAACTCCTCAAATAAAGCTGAAGGTAATCCTTTGTTGAAAATATCCGCAAACTGATAACGTGATGGAACATGAAGTACCCGAACTTGACCAACAGCAACTAAATCTCGAACAAAATGTATGTCAATCTCAATGTGCTTCATACGCTGATGCTGAACCGGATTGCAGGATAAATATGCAACACTAACATTATCACAGTAAACAAGCGTAGCGGAAGACAAAGGCGTATGCAACTCACGTAGTAAATTCCTCAACCAACAAGTCTCAGCAACAGCATAGGCAACACCATGATACTCCGCCTCTCCACTGGAACGAGAAAGCGTCGGTTGACGCTTAGATGACCATGAGAGTAAGTTGTTGCCAAGAAAAACACAGTAACCAGATGTCGATCTCCGGGTAGTCGGGCAACCAGCCCAATCCGCATCGGAATAAGCCACCAAATCTGTAGTGGAGGATTTGAAAAATAATGCTGACATAATCCGAAGTACTTGAACTTACCGTCAAGTCCTTTTAGGAGAAGAGGAAATAGAGCCTCCCGTGGAATCATCCATATAAAGACAAACCTGTTGTACCGCATAAGAAATATCAGGACGGGTAAAGGTAAGATACTGTAAGGACCCCGCAAGACTACGATACAAAGTCGGATCAGAGACCGGATCACCATCAGCACCAAGTTTAGACTCAGTATCAACAGGAGTCCGAGAAGGGTTACAAGTAACCATATGTGCTCGTCGTAGGGAATCTCAACAACATAGTTCTTTTGAGATAAGAATAACCATGTTAAGAACACGTATAACGAATATTACCTAGCAAATTATTAGCGGACCCAGATCTTGTCATAGAAAATCCTGATTGTAACGATTAATAATCTGCTGCAACGAACTCTAGAAGATGCTGTGAGAACAATATATCAAATACATTAAAAGTAAGCAATATCGTCCCATGTCTGTAGATAAATAACGAGGGGAGTCACCATAAGATTGATTAAAAACCAACTCGAAGGTAATATACGATGGTAAACCCGCTGACCCAAGCTCGGCGGGCTGTTTAAGCCCATAGGAGGAGACCTTTCTATAAACATAACACCCATAATCAGGCTTATGAACAGATCCCTGAAATCTAGGAGTGCTGATTGTCATGTTAAATTGTCTCAGAAGATCACCACGTAAAGGGCTTTCTTGACATCAAGTTATTGAATCGGCCAATGTCGGAAAGCAGCTAAAACTATGGGGACAGTCCGAATAGTACCCGGTCTAACAACCGGACTAAAAGTCTTCTCAACATCAAACCCTATAATGTGTACTACAATTCGCCATAAGACGAGGCCTTGTTGCGACAAGTGTGCATCCGCTAGATACTTGTGACGAAAAGCACTTGTTAACGCACAATATTGGTATCGGTGGTCTAGGTACTAAGTGTAAAGTTTTGTTTTTAATAAGCGCATGATATTCATCACGCATAGCATTTTGCCAGTTTGGATCACTGAACGCATCACGATAAGATTTTGGTAAAGGAAAAACCGAAGACACATGTAAATTAAGACGCCCAGTGGGACGATTAGTCCCGACATGGAAACGTGTGACCATGGGGTGAATCAAAACCGGGTTCGAGTTTTCAAGAGGATCAGGAATTAGATTAGGTGATTGAGCCACAGGTTCGTTTTGGGTCGCAGGTGATTGGAGTTGGAGTGGGGTATGTTGTGGGTAGACGCGGACGTGGATGGGGGCGGTGAGTGAGGTTGATTTTCGGTGGTTTGAACTTGGGCCGGTGAGGGTTGTTGGGGCGTGGTAGGTAATGGGGCCGCATCAGGGTGGTGTTGGATCGGGGTGTTATGAATTGGATTGATGGGTTCAGGTGGGGGTTGCACAGCGGGATTGGTGGGAATTGTTGGTGGGATAATATCGGGTATGTCGTCTAAAAAGGTATAGGTAGGTGGTAAAGCAGGTTGAGTGGAGCCATAAGGAAAAACGGTCTCATCAAATGTAACATGACGAGAAATGATGATCTTATTTGTTTTTAAATCAAGACAATGATACCTACAATGATTGGAAGCTTGTCCTAAATAGATTGAAGGTGTGTCGCGAGGTTCAAGCTTGTGGTTGGTGTCAAGGTGAGGGTAACATAAACACCCAAAGGTGCGTAAAAGGCTATAGTTAGGGTTTGTTCCAAACAAGCAGGTATAAGGTATTTCATTATTAATGGCAGTAGAGGGTAAAAAGTTTAAAATGTGAGTGGCCACATTAAGGGTTTCTACCCAAAAAGTAGGTGGAAGGTTGGCTTGAAAAAGTAAGGTTCGAATGAGGTTATTGATAGTACGAACCATGCGTTCATACTTACCATTTTGCTAGGATGTTTTTAGACATGAAAAACGAAACTGAATGCCATTGTCAGCAAAGAGTTTATGAAAGTTACGGTTATCGAATTCACCACCATGATCACACTGAAATGAACGAATTTCACACTTGAACTGAGTACGAACATAGGTACGAAACAATACAAACTTAGACCAAACATCAGATTTATTAAGCAAAAGATAAACCCAAACGAACTGCGAATAGTGATCTAAAAACAAAACATAGTATTTAAACCCTGAAAGACTCGGTATGGGTGAAGTCCACACATCCGAGTGAATAATTTCAAAACAAGAAGTAACGTCAGTATTAGAACTGACAAACGGAAGCCTCACGTGTTTGCCAAGCTGACAAGCATGACAAAGCACAAGAGGTTTCTCCTTATTACACGAAATGAAATTATTAGAAACAAGGTGACGTAGCGCTTCACGTCCAATCGGAGATGGCGACGTGACTGGGTAAAGATCCCCCGTGCTATCGCATTAGAGAAGCACCCGACGCGTCATGAAATCCTTAACGGAAAAACCAAATGCGTCGAATTCGATAGTGCAATTATTGTCACGAACAAATTGACGAACAAATATTAAATTCTTGACAATATGAGGGGTGATAAGAACATTATTTAAGTGAAGAGATTTAGTTGAAGTTGGCAAAATACTATGGCCCGTGTTGGTGACGGGTATGGAGTGACCATCACCAACCGAGATAGACGGATAATTACTCCAAACTTCGCACTTTTGGATGTCTTTGTTATCCCCATTTATCTCCACTACACAAACTTGCTCCACGAGCCACACCATATATTTTTTTGGGTTACCCGACCTATCACCAAGGTTATCAGTGTCTCGACCTAACCACAAACAAAATTATTATCTCTAGATATGTAACCTTTGACGAACATCAATTTCCTTATGGGTTCATTACACCTTCCTCCTCATATGAATTCCTCGACACATCTCCTTTACCAATTGTTCGTCATGTAATACATAATTCTCCACACAATACTCCACCACCAACACCTACTGTTGACTCACCAATACCTCAAACACCAACTTATACCCACCCCACTCCTACCCCAAACCAGCCTAATGGCCCACCACCTAGTTTCTCTCCACTTACTTCGGCCCAATCCACCCATCACCCTACACCACCCACGGACACCAAACCCACCTTCATCTATTCAACACATACAACCATACCCTATGCCACATCTACGGCCCCGGTTGCCTACCGAACTGAAACCTCACACACACTCACAACCTTATCATTAGTAATCCGTCAAACTCGAAATCACCCTATGGTTACTTCAAAATCAGGATGGCACAGTTAAAATCACTCAGGCGTCTATACCTTCATGTTTCTCTTATTCTCACCTATACCAAATCTCGTCTCTTGCTTTTAATATGATCCGCACTGTAACACCCCCAAAAATCAGGTAGCAGCGGAATGGTAACATTGGGGTGCTACGTCAAAGTACAACAATCAAGATATAGGAAACGACCTTAAATGGACGTTTTTTAGATATGGTTTCATTCGATCCATAGCAAATATCAGAAGTTCATTACATTAGGTCCCATTATTTTAAAAGTCATAAAAACATTTTAATTAAACAAAGCTTCATAATACCATAAATGACTTAAGTTTTTTAAAGATATAAATTTGCATAAACTTAGATAAAACACAGATTCTTCTTCATTGATATCAGGCACGGCTCCCTCAATCTTCATTACCTAGGACTGAAATTACATGCTAAAAGTCAACACAAAGGTTGAGTGAAATCATAGGTTTGTCTGTAAAAAGGTTTATAGACCACTAAGATTCTGAAGTAATAGTAGACTCTGAAACAATTCAGTAGTCCAAACGTTTATTAATTGCCCCCCCACTAAGCTCATGACCCCGAAAGGCTTTAACGTAGATTTGTGCCCAAAATCAGAATATAATGATGCTGCAACACCTAATCACCTCTCGATGTTAAATGCACCCGATCAAACTAGTGACCCAAGTATGGTGGGGATTGTCAGTACCGATAGATCTATTCACAACACTCGCGCTTACTACAATATCAATTAACGGTTCATGATAAATAGGGACTTCACGGCAATAAGGTAACTTAGCAATAATATTCAGGCAGTAATCTGGATAGCATACACTTTGTAAACACTTTTGAAAAACACTTAGAAAAACACTTGTGTCCAATAGTAAAACAAGCAATGCTAATTCACCCGTAGATTTTTGTAATAACATCAGTGTAGTAAAAAGAGGGGGCTATGAACTACCTCGATGTGAATGGTAATCATACAAGTATTCATGACATAGAAAAAATGCGTCCCCAAGGAATCCGAAGGCACTATCAATATAGGTCGTATAAGTACTAAACACTTGATTATTTATAGGTCGTATAGCTCATCATACTATCGTTCGGGCTATCATAATTAAGAGGTCATGTAGTGACGTATGAGGAGCTAGGACACTTTAAATCGTAAATCCAACAACTCGTCGATACGCCACCCCGAAGAGGCCTCATTATGAAACTCCCTAGTAATATAGCACTTTGCTTAATACCACATATAGGTCTATATAGTTCAATCACCATCTAATTGTTTTGGAAAAATTGTGTTTAATAAGTAAAAACGTTTATAATTACCGTTTTAGTAAAACTGGCGTAACTTTCGCGTTTTAAGTCCGATTTTGACGTTTCTTATGCCCACGCTTTCGTATTAGGACGAGTTATCATAATTTGACATTTTCATATTTTTGACCTCTGATGAACAGTACTTTTTACTGTTCACACCAGTTATAAAGTTATTTTTATAGTTTTAATTATCGTAAAACCCGTAAACGTCATATTTTATTCGTTATAGCTCCGTTTTTAGTGATTCTTTCGAGCACGTTCTCGTAATTGAAAGTTCTACTTATTTATGAGGTTTACAAAAATAATTATTTCTGTCATGTTGAACAGTTACATGTTATAAAAAATAGTTTTATAAATATATTAATAGTCTGTAAACTCGCGAAATTCATACTCGTTCGTTATTTAATTGAAAAATGACGATTTTTTCATTTTGGAAATCCTATAAATATGTATAAATTTGTTAAAATGGACAAACTTGCTGTTTGGAATATTTTTTTTTATAAAGTTTTTATAAGATTCTTTTACGTCTGGTTTATTAACGTATACCTTGTTTTTATGTATCTTTTTCGTTATTCATCCGTTTTTTTCGAGTTTTATCTTTATGGTAATCGTCTTGAGATGTATTATTTTTTTCTAATATCAATCCACTGTTTGAAATGTGAATTCTAAAACAGCCCATATAGAATCCATATTATACTTTTATTTAAATGCTTATGTTTATGTAATTTTACTGTTGTAACTTACCACAAGTGCATATGTCATAAAGTTTTTTATGTGGTACAGATATTATAGTCCTTTTAGTTCATCATTTGATACCAAATGGTCAATGGGGTAAACAAGATTAACAAGGTTATAATAACACGTAAAAACATAGCGTCATTAAGTAAACCTTATTTACTAGTTTATCCATTACATTTTTATTACATAGCCAATGTGTGTACAAGTCTTTCAACATTTTGTAAGCAAGATACTTCTTTTTTTCATGTGTACAAATCTATTAAATCTTGTTTTACTTGGGAAATCAAACTGGTTTTAAATGTTAACATGTCCTAAATGGTGATTTTATTCATAGCACATTCAATATACATAAAATATAAAATTAAAAGTATAAAGGTTTATAGAAGACCTTATGATGAATGAAGATGATGAAAAATAAGTGCTAAACCCTTGTTTAGCCTTTAAACCCAAGCTTGCACCCTAACTTTTTCAAATAAACCCTAACCTTCCTTTTCTTGATTAATATTGAAAAATGGTTAAACCCAATACTTGAATAATCTTAGAATATCTTAGGAATGATGTGTGTATGTGTGTTTAGGTTGTATAAAATTTTGTATGGATTTAGTAAAGAGGGTGTTTGTAGCTGTGGCATAAATAGAGCACAAAGGAGAGATTTTGTGATTTTTACTAAGTGTTTTATGATGTATGAGTTGTCTTGCATGAATACTAGTATATATGGTAAGTCCTTGGTCAAAAGTATGCAATAGTTGGTCATGGGACAAGTTCATGGTCTTAAGGAAGCTTGTTCTTGGTCTTTGGTCAAGGAAACAATACTAGCTAGGTTTTTAATGAGCAAGTGATGTACAAAACCAAGTTGCAAGATTTTTCTCATATATCTTTGTAAATTGCACAATTTTCGTCCTTTGTTAAATTATATGATTATATTTTGTAACTTTCTTTATGTAATTGGGTATTAAGTGGTGGGTATTTGTTGAAGCGTAGAAAAGTTTTGGTGTTGGGTATGCCTTAAAACGTATTTTATTGCGAATCGTAATTCACTTTACGCAACCATAAAATAAAATTAACAAAGTTGAATATTACTTTCGTAAAATTTATATTGTTGCTTGACGAAAACTTCTAATTAGTTTGGTGTGATGTTCTTTTCGTTAAGTTGATAATTTATAGCTACAGCGGATTTAACTTTAACTTATTATAATTAAAAGTAAATGTGTACGAAATTTTTTTTTTATTAAAATAGATGACGTCATAAATGACCTAAAAATACGGAATGTTACACGCACTGGCGAGATGCTATGTATGATGAATATAATGCTTTAATTAAAAATGATACTTGGGTTAGTGCCAATATTGTGCGGTGTTTATGGTTATTTCGGCATAAATTTCATGCCGATGTCATTGAGTCGGTATAAAGCCTGATTGGTTGCCAATGGTAGTAGTCAGCAGCATGACATTAACTGTGATGAGACTTTTAGCCCGGTTGTCAAGCCGGCCACTATTCGTACTGTTCTTAGTCTTGCATTGACTAGACATTGGCCTGTTTATCAGTTAGATGTTAAGAACGCCTTTCTTAATGGTAATTATTTCCTTATTTGAGACTGTTTATATGCACTAGCCTCTAGGTTTTGTGGATTCTCGGTATCCTAATTATGTATGTCGTCTTCAGAGGTCTTTATATGGGTTGAAACAAGCCCCTCGTGCTTGGTTTCATTGATTTGCTGCTTATGCTACCCGAGTTAGATTTTCTCTGAGTAAATGTGATTCCTCTTTGTTTATTTATAGATCTGGTACTGACACAACATTCTTATTGATTTATGTGGATGATATTGTTCTTACAGCTTCTTCTACAACTTTGCTTCAGAAGATTATTTTCTCTCTACACAGGGAGTTTGACATGACAATTCTTGGTGCCCTTAATTATTTCTTAGGGATCTCAGTTAAACGTGACACTACAGGGATGTTTCTCTCTCAGAAGAAATATACTATGAAGTTACTTAAGCGAGCACGTATGCTCAACTGCAATCCAACTCAGACTCCAGTTAACACTGAGTCTAAGCTTGGTCTTGAGGGGACTCCCATTTCAGATCCTACTTTATATCGGAGTCTTGCAGGTGGCCTACAATATCTTACATTCACTCATCCTGATTTGTCTTATGCTATGCAACAAATTTGTCTATATATGCATGATCCTCGGGAGCCTCACTTAGCTGCTCTCAAGAGGATTCTTCGTTATGTTCAGGGCACTTTGGAGTTTGGTTTACAGTTATATGCATCATCTGAAACTTCTCTTGTGGCTTACTCTGACGTTGATTGGGCTGGTTGCCCTGCTACCCGCAGATCTACATCCGGATATTGTGTATTTTTGGGCAACAATCTTTTATTATGGTCTTCTAAGCGACAACACACTCTTTCACGTTCTAGTGCTGAAGCTGAATTTCAAGGCGTTGCTAACGTTGTTGCTGATACGGCATGGCTACGCAATCTTCTTCGAGAACTACACACACCTCTACTGATCGCTACTCTTGTGTATTGTGACAATGTTAGTGTTGTTTATTTAACTGATAAATACTGTTGTGCAATTATCGAACAACACATGAGATTGACATTCATTTTGTTCGTGATATGGTTGCTCTAGGTCACGTGCGTGTTCTTCATGTTCCATCTCGTTACCAGTATGCAGATATCTTCACCAAAGGTCTTCCTTCGGCATTAGTTAAAGAATTTCACACCAGTTTGAGTGTTCGATTGCCTCCTGCTCAAACTGCACTTTTGGATGTATTTGTAGGGCTTTTGAGGTATTATTAAACACTGTGTTGACTTTTAGGAGATATATACGACTTGGGGTAAGCAGCAAGAAACAAAACTTGGTAACAGAAAACACGTCGGTGTGACCTTGCACAACGAAATAATAAAACGTGGCCTTGCATGAGTACGAAAACAGCGTGACCTTAGCACGACAATAAACCTCGTGACCGAAGCACGAACGTGACCTAGCACGATTTGTAGGGGAACCGTGACCTTCCACGATCTAAACAAAACGGCGTGACCGAAGCACGAAAAATAAGTCAGTATCGTGACCTTTACACGACTGAAAAACAAAGAACTTGTGACCTTGCACAAGATTAACAATGATGTTTTGGTGATTTTAGGGTTTGGTTAAAAAAATTTGGATCGACAGAAGTATGTTTAGGGTTTAGGATCGGTACTTTGACTTGATACCATGTTGGTTAGGGAAAGTGTGTCTGTCATTCATTCATCATACAACACAATATATACAAGTAATAGATGATTCTAGATGTGGGCTTGACCTAATACAAATATACATCATATAATTACAGGCTAACAGTGTTAGGTCGTGATCGGTTTTCAATCCGTTTGATATTTTTTATCGGGTGTTTGTTTTTAGTGTTATTGTGTTTGGTGAGTTTGATTGGTTAGAGTTGTATCTTAATATATCGGATATTCACTTTATGATCTTTGTGTCTGATCCCAGTGTCAGTGTTGGTCATGAGGTCGCTATCATCGGTGTAGTTTGGTCGGTTTCTTATGTTCGAGTCTATGTAACTTCTTGCTAGTTTATATATTATATATATTGTCTTTTAAAAAAAGAATCATCGACAACCCAAAGTTGCCAAAGTTTAGAGTTAACGTTACAAGATTCTTTTTAAAAACCAAGACTAATTATTTCACAGGATACAAACTATGAACATAAGTCTTATGTACTAAATATGATTTAAACACACAACCATTTGATTAATGAACTTCTCACCCAACATGAGATAACATTAACACAAGCTTTTGGCTGTCAACATTACTAGATTAGTTATGGAAAATGAGTTTGCAATTAACAAATCACATGTGACCTTAGTTGGGGAAACATTTTTGTTTTTCATAAAATATTTTGTGAAAAACAAGGAAAACAAATATCGCGTTTAAATCTGTAACTTCCAACAAAATTCTTTACAAAACACAACATGCATTTCACAACTTAACAAGGAAACTACAAAACACATTTTTTTTCATTGTTTTCTTTATAACCCCCCTTGTTTTCTTGAGAATGGAAAACAATATAATATAAACTTATTTTTTTATGTTTTGTGAAAAATAAATCTCTTCTTTTTTACGGATCTAAAATCACAAATTTAAAAAAAAAAAAAAACTCCAACTAAACGCACCCTCAAAGTTTGGCCTGTCAATCCCTTGATATCCCTCAAAGTTTGGCCCGTCAATCCCTTGATATGTGTTTTTCATAGGATATCATGTTACTTTGTTTCATTGTTATCTTTTTTTAGACGGTAAATACAACTACTAGCAAGGCGCCAACTGAATCATTTATTATAAGTCAATGTGGGCATTTCATCATGTTAGAAATTAAAGCCCGAATAGTCTTGAAGTAACGTGATTAGTTGTTGTTCACCAATAGAAAAAATGAGATTTAAGAAATTTTTAAACAGTATCTCATCCACAGGGGCGGCTCAACCTCCTCGGAGGCCTAAAGCGAAACCCTAAGACGAGGCATTTTTATCAAAGTTATCTGTCGAAAAATCGTTTATATTAAATTTATTTTTTCAAGTTTTTATGTAAAATCTTTAATTAGTTTCTCGAAATCAATATAGCACAATATTTCATTTACAGAATACGGCTTGTCAATTCATCCATACATACCTTTGTTTCTATATTTTGGGGGGGTTTTGTTGACCATTGATTTTTAACTATTGCATTTTTCTTAGATCTCTTTATTTTTGTACTTTTTGAATAATTCAGCCAATAAACTTAATCTTTTGACACTTTAATCGTTGATAATTTTAATTGCTCTTAGATTGAAATTTTAATTTCTGTTAAAGAAATTGTTACTAAAATGATTAACATTATTATATACGCTATATAAGTATTACGGAAATATTTTAAATTTATAATTTGTTTAAGTATATCAATCGATGTATTAATTTTCCACATGTATAACCTCTCTAAAAAACATATTTAGTTGATCATACGTTAATGCCTAAACAATTGTTATATATGGCTTAAAGACCTTTTAAGGTTCAAACAACTACCTTTTTAGCTTGTTATTATCTATGAATTTTAATTTTTCAATATCAAATAGTAAACTGAAGGTATCTTAATCTAAATTGATCATATTTAGTTTATAGTGATATAGCTTCATCTGCAATGTATAAGAAATAATTGTTTTTAAAATTCTCTTCGTCGGTTTTTATAGTTTCATTATCAACATCATCATCATATTGTTTGTTTCTAGAAATAACTCGTTTTTCTTTCAAATTTACGTTCCACATTCGTTTTTCTTTAGCAATTTCTTTAGCGAAAAACTAAAAACATCCTAAAAGCAACTTGTAATTAAAGCATGATAATTTTTTGAAGTAGATAAAAGAAAGCTATAGAGTGAAAATAAAATATGTTTGTGTGTGTGAAAACAAACATTGATTATCAATGTAAATGGTTATTATCACACGACTTAATTTAATATTTGCTCATTTTTCATGCAAAATATGGGCCTTTCATATATACTCAATATATCCGCGCTTAAACTTCTACAACTCGTAAGCTAAAAAATGGAAACTAGAAAAAAAAAAGCCTAATACTTTGATTATTTTACATTTATCAGCTAATTGAGGCCTTGATTAATTAGATTTTTAAAGATGGCGGCAAAAAAACATGTGACTAACTTTGTATATATATAAAGTCGTAGAAAATCCGAGGCACGTGATTAGTTGTTGTTCACCAATAGAAAAAATGAGATTTAAGAAATTTTTAAACAGTATCTCATCCATAAACATATATCGAAAGATTTTAACATAATACATTTATATTTTGTCACTGTCAACGTCAACAAGTAATGACAATGGGCTGCAAAAAATTCAGACGTATATGAACGGAACATTGTTCATGTTCATCCGTTTGAATTCAGTGGGACAAATGAATGAACACGAATACTTAAATGAGCAATTTTTTCTCATTTTCATTCATTAAAAAATAGGGTTTTTTTTTTCTGTTCACGTTCATTCATTAAGAGATTAAACGAATAAAACACACAAAAATACACAAAATATTATCTTTTACGTGTGTTCATTTGTTTGGAGTAGACCAATTCTAAAGTACATACTTAAAATATACGATACACGGTCATAAAGAAAAGTGAACTTAAACAAACATTAATGAGCATATAATCGGATCTTCACGACTTGAATATACGAACAAGACTTTTGTTCATTTTCGTTCATTGAGTTAAACGAACATTAAGTCTTGTTTACGTGTTCATTTATGTAATAAATAAACGAACATAAACTAATATTTTATAACATGGTTTATGAAATATTTATCACCCTAAGCAACAATGTGGATAAAACTTGGGCTAAGTTGTCAAGGAAGCTAGATTTATTGGGCTTCCCTTGTAGCATATGCGCCATTCAGAGTTTCAAACTTCAAAGTTGCTTTATATGTTTAACAAGCACGATTACCCGCGCGTTGCTGCGGGCGTTAATTTTTCGCG
>BQNB010049382.1:0-42062 GCA_026074375.1 Tanacetum coccineum
ATGTCTTTAGAAATCTTTATTCATTAACACATCGACTGATTTTCAAACAAGTTTTATTTAGACTTCTAAGAACTTCATTGTTCTAAGAGGTCGATCTCATGTCCATAGAGAGCCTCAAATGAGCATCTGGGCATGGGAAGACTGAACACGTATTGACGACTCAATCAGTCAGATAGTAACTAACTGATTCACTCATATCGTGATGTCTGCTTTGAGACATTCCGGTAATGAGAACTAGCAAGTACTATAAATCTGATGCATATGCGTTAGAGAATCCAACACTTTAAGATGGAAACCCTGCCAAGGAGAATCATTGAATTTACATGATCATAGGTATAGTATTTATGTTGTAAATTAGGGAACCAGTGGTTATCGCAACCTAAAACCGATAAAGTGGCAAAGACATATTCATCCATATATGTTGTTTATTACTAACTTAAACATGCAGGACTAGTCGATGATGTATCCACCACATTCCAGCTGAGTTGTAGTCAAGGCCACATGCTCATACTTAAAGATCAAGGATACATTCAAAGCATCAATCAAGACTTGAAAAAAGCTCTAAATTTCAAAGATACACTTCTGTAAGCTCTGATAAACAAGAACTTCCTCAAAGAACATCAAGCACATGAGTACAAGTAGATCAAGTCACAAGGTCTATGTTGAGGAAGATTGTCAGCCTTCAAGTGATGTCAAAGTATGAGTATGTTGGTTAAGAAGTGTTCCAGTCAAGAAGTATCCAAGTTTATCTCAAGGCTTAAAGTCACAAGATGTCAACATAAAAGATCAAGATCCAAGATCACAAGCATGCAAAATAACTTCAAAAGAATTCCCATAAACATAAGGCTCTAAGATCTAAGACGTCACAAGAAGTGAAGCCCAAGCGCAATAACCACCCCTTAGGGGGAGATTGTTAGCCTCGTTTTTAGTAAAGTGATGGTCATTATTTAATCCTGAGCCTTGTATAGGAAAATATAGTATACAAAAATTACTAAAGCTAATTGGGCCTAGGTTTCGGGCTAAATCCCATTGGTAGTCTTATATTCAGCCCACTAAGGCCCAACCGAAACCCATGGAGGGTTCGCCCCTTTTGGGTATAAATACCCCTCCTAAGCATGTTTGGGAGGGTGTTGCTTCTTGTTATTTCTCATTTTTTTCTTAAGAAGTATACCATTTTCTCTCTTTTACTTTCTCTCTCTAAAACTCTCTTTCTCTCTCTAAGTTATATGTATTTCGTATGGTATGGATGTGAAATGATATAGTCCAACACATATTATGTCAAACTATGATTGGTGATTTGATACGAAAGATTTAAAGTTTTTTAAACAGAAACGTATTCACCCCCCCCCTTCTACGTATTCTATAAATTCTAAAGACAAAAACACAGAAATAAACGCACATTACTGGTTCGCCACACCCAATTATTATTACACGCAACATGCGTTAGTGTTACATGACCCTCACTTACCCAAAACAACAGGGCACGCAGAACATCTTTATGACCATACCATATGTCATATCTTATCAACAATTGACAATGTTTAACAACTACATCAAGTGTCATAAAACTTAACATCATAAAAAATCTTTAAAACACAAACAAACATTCGAACATCATAAAACAACTTTAAAACAAAACAAACATTCGAACACTCGATAATGCAACACCATTATAAACTATAACCTCATAAAACTACTTATAGTTCTACTTTGATACAGGAACAAAGCCTTAAACGTTCAAGCAGAAAACTTAAACGATACTTTTTTTGTAATAACTTTAATGTTGATAGAAATATTACGATATTTAATCTATACATTCTCTTCATGTTTTGGTGATGACAAACATGTAATTTATAACACATAACGTAAAGTGCTCAAGTTACTTGTAATCACAAATCATCAATGCATTCATACGTCAACATCTCTCGACGTCTCAAGTCTGCTTAAAACAACAAATATAAGTTTGCACCTGACGTAAATCATTAAAGGTATGAACAAACAAACTTTAAATTTGTTGGATGATCAAAGAAATATTTTTTGTCCTAAACTTTACATTTTTATAAATGTAACAAAAGGTTTTTACAAAAATAATTAGACAAAGTATTTTCGTAAATATAAGAAATGTTTTAATTCAAAATAAATATTTGAATTCAAATTTTCACCCGAAAAACGGAAAAATTTGCCTTAGATAAACCTTCCCTAGAAAAGGACAAAATCAGAGCATCTAAAAATAGGCGGCCCTCTTAGCTCATAAGGGCGGCCCCCTTTGTGATAAGGGGGCCAGCATAGGAGCTAAGGGGGCCGGTAAAAAGAAAAATAAATAAAAAATATTTTTTTCCCCTATAAATAGTGGACTATTCCTACAGATTTTCTCACCTCTTTGCACATAGTTTTTCTCAGATCTAAACTGTTCTTCCAAACTTTTTATTTGATCACTTAACTTGTTATAAGTTTGTTTAAATGTGATTCAATCATGTATTCCTCCAAGTACAAAAGAAGAACTCTCGCTATCGTCAAGATACGAAGTTATGTAGTTTAGTTAGTGCATTCGTAACATGTCTTACATTTACAATGTACAGATCGAGTCCATGTATTCCAAACTTGTGTACTAGATAGATCGTAGTAATCGTGAGAGAATAAATAGATCGGGGTAATCATGCTAGTGTTTAGGTGAAGTGAAGTGTTGATAGTGTGGTCAGTATTTAGTCCTTAAAATACAAAGTGTGTGGTAGATTGGTACTAGCTAAGATTAGAACTCGACATTTAGCTTAGTGTCAGATAACATTATAAGTGATGTTGTGTGGTTTGTTATGTTAGGCCATAAACATAACGGGTTTAGTTATACCTGAAGAAGAACTCGACATCTAGCTTAGTGTCAGAAAATAATGTAAGCAACGTTGTGTGGTTTTCTTCGCCGAGAAGGGAGCTTGTTGACTAGTGAAGTAACTCTCGAGTTGGGTACTCGGGGAGTGGAGTAGGGCAAAGAGGAGCTTCGTGACCGAACCAATATAAATCATCATGTCCGGATTGCACATTCTTTTACCTTTTACTTTACATCTTTATTTACCTTATCGTCTTACATTTATATTTGCATTAGATCTATATGTGTGTTGATTGTTGCTTATATTGTTTAGATGATGATTGTGTTATGGATAGAAGTTAATATTGTGCTTATGTTTATATTGCTATGACATATTCTAATGAATATAGATGTATTATTCACACTTCTAATATTGCGTTCAACTTGATCGATAATTTGATACAAAAAGTTTTAAGTTTTTAAATGGAAAGTATATTCACCCACCCCCCCCCCCCTACGATTTCCATAACTGGTATCAGGAGCCACATCGCTCTAATTTTTAAAACAAATGGTTTTAAAAATTGAGTACGATCCATGTATTAAATTACCCATGAAGGGGGATTAAATATGAAAAATGATTTGTTGCTTAACTTGTATTAGTGTTGTTGTTAAATACACTTAGTATACTAGCTTGAGATAAAAATGATGCTTAAAATTAGTGTTATATGTTCAGTATCAAGTTCAGTAAGTTGTACACCTTTTCGCAAAGTCACCAAATGATTTTGTACAAAAATTGGCAAATCAGAGTGTCAGATGGGCGGCCCCTTAAGTATATGGGCGGCCCCCTTAGCTCCTAGCCGGCCCCCTTATCAATCAGGGGGCCTCCAGTCTGATTCGGTAGTTTTTTGAAAACTTTGAAAATTCATATAAAATCAACCGTAACTCCGTAAAAGTCGTGTCACCCACCATATAAAATCAACTTTCGTTTAAAAATACTTCCAAGTATTTATTCCAAACTTAAGTAAGTCAGAAATGCAAAATACTAAATGGTGGTCAAAAAATTGTGTTTCGTTTTAACGTAAAACTTGTATATTACATTTTCCTTCAAGTCGGGCATTTCTGGTCGGTATATCTTTGAAAAATAATGTAATTAACTTTTCAAAAATATTAAACTTGGTTATTTTTTTGCAATGGGGAGGAAACTATTTTATTTTTAAATAAAACTAAGTTAAGTATACATTGTTGTATCTAATACACAAAACAACGACAAGTTTTTTTATTTGTTATGCAATATGATTATGTGCATTTCCTTGTGTCTTAAATTTTGTTAATAGATATTATTAAGTGATCGTTGCTATTTGTAATTGAACTAATTATATATCTAAACACATGTGTCATGTACACTATTTGTTTGTAACTAGTTTTCCAAATTATGCCTAACTAAAACTTACGCTAGATTTCTTGTATTAAGATTACAAAATTATTCTTGCATTGCGTATAGGAAAATATCACTTTGTTTGCAAATGTTACATCAACATCTTGTAAAACTTATTAAACATAATAACTCACAATATAACTAACAAATTTTTGAATTAAAATAAACCTAGGATTTATTGCAAATCATAAAATTGAAAACTTAACTTTCTCGGTAAGAAAAGTTCTCTCTTTTGCAATGACATTTTGGTATGAAACTTCACATTAACATTCGCCATAAGTTAAAACATATACACTAGTAAAATAATTAAAAATATTATATAAACATGTAATTGTTTTCAAAAGTTGTCTGGAATGCTTAAAATGGCTAGGTAAGTTCTATACACTTTAAATGCTAAAACTATGCATATTATGCAATGAACTAATAAATCCTTTCTCACAGATAAAAATTGATGATACGGTAAGAAACAAGTTAGCTCATCATTTTAAATGATCTTACACTTAATAAAAATCTTAATTTAATAGAACACACTATTAAAATATTTATTTATTTTCTTTTAAATGAATGTTCGTGAGGGTCAAAAGAGATCTCGAGTATATATCGACTCATTATTCAAATTATGGTTGATATATTTATCGAATCTAATTGACAAGTTTTTGAGCATGGACATGAATTTGGATTCTTATTTGTTTAGCTTCAAGACTATATCAATATATAACAAAAGATATTATCTTGGATCTACATACTCAATCATACTAAATTGATATGAAAATAGTTACATCATTTTCTAGATGAAAAGAATATGCATCGGATCAAAACTCACACTTGTATTGATGATGGCATATTGAGTCTACTTGTCCATGAGTTGTTTTCCAAATATATAGACCAAATGTTTAATACATGCATAAAATACACAATGAAGTAGGATTGACGACTTGGATGTTTCGTAATGCAATTGGTAAATGTGTTATTTTCAAAAAACTAAACACGAGCAAACTAACAACATATGTAAACTTTGATCATACAACTTAAAAGCATAATACAAATCTTAAATTCACATTTAGCTAAACTCTTAAATTAGAATAATATTCTTGTTCATTCACCTAGGATAACATGATGTTTGGGAAACATTATGTTTAAAGAATTCATGCACTTATCGTATTAAACGATTGACAAAGGATAATATATATCCTAAGTATTTTAGCTTCTTCGTGGCATGAATGGTTGTGTTACAAGATAATACACTACATATTATTTGAAAAATATAAGTTATTAGAATTGAAAAATAACCTATCACAATATGTGTCAATGCATAAAAAGGTAAAAATACATTTATTCAAATACTTATTTAATTATGGTATACAACATTGATAAGAATAATAATTTTAGAAAAGCATATTTGTTTAAAAATAAAATATATCTTTTCTCAATCATTTATCATTAGCCCTTTTATTTCTAAAACTCTACAAACTCAATCCAACAAAATAAATACATCCAATATCATTATCTCCTTCATTTCCAAAACTCTACAAACTCAAGTGGTAAACAAAGAATGTTAGCAGTCATCCCAGCTCCAACACTAGCAAAAAGTATTTTGAAGTTAGTTGTTTCTTCATTCCTAGTCAACCTTAGAAGTTGCTTTCTATATGAATCGTATGCACAAAAATTGAGGGCCTTAAACGGAGTAGTGCAAAGTATGTTAACAAAGTTTCCTTTCCAGAAGCCTCGTAGACCTTGAGAAGAAGCTATGAAGAACCATATATTCCAGCTTTAGTCTCTCGAGAGGCGCAAAAGTAGTTCTTGAAACCATAGTAGCAACAACACCAGCCCATAAATGCTTAGCAGTATTAACCGCAGCCAGTTACCCTCTCAACCTCAATCCCACCTTCTTCTTCTTCACCACCCCAGCACCGTCACCGCCGCAACTAATTTTTACCTCCAAATTACCATCACTACCTTTACATTCTCAAACTAATGACAAAAACCATTTTCCCAATGATTTTGGAAAGCTTTCTAAGGATACTGAGTTTCACAAAACAGTTCTTCATTAATTGAATACAAGGTCTATTATTTTATTTATATTTTAAGATTAACAAAAATCTACAATCAAAAGCTTTCAGTCCAATCTTGTAATTTGAGAGCTTCACTTGACTTTCTTTGGACATGAGCTTTTCTTGGTCAGGGATGTTCAGCAATGAGTTCCTAGTTTCACTGTCGAATCCTTGCATTTTTAGGTGACTGAACCATAGAGGCAGCTACAAGCTGGCTAACGTCAAGATACGAAGTTATATAGTTTAGTTAGTGCATTCGTGACTGATGTGTTTCAAAAGCTTTAAATTTATAATGACTGAAAATACCGATTTTATTATAGGGAAACACACGGGTAAAATTATAACCCACGTATGTAGTATAATCTTTTAGGTAAGACCAGGTCGTCCACAGGGATTTGAGTAGTGTTTAAATAATCAGAAAGAAAATAAACTTTAACTTGAAAATGACTTTTTGTTTTACCAATGATAATAAAGATGACTACTCGGATAGTTGCAAATAATTTATAAGCGCTGGAAATGATTTAACCACAAATATGGAACCTCGGTTTATAAAAAGGATTTTCTCATCAAAAAACATTTTCACAAACTAACTTACTTAACTCAAGACTTATATTTAGTTAACTAGACCAAATGTGTCACTCAATAATCCAGTCACTAGTATATCAAAGCTTATTTGTTTATCAATTACGAAAGTGGACTTCTCGGCACAAACGATAAAGATCATAGACAAATCTTTAAAACCACATAGATCATACCGGGTCTTTCAACCTATACCAATATGTCTATATAATTTAAGTTGATAAGCAAAGATGGACAAGATAAGATATAATAGGATTTTAGCATAAGCTTAAGATTAAAGGGATCATGATCATACCAAATGCTTATTCATTATTATAACATAACCGAGTAGTCATGAGAGATTTAGCCTCTCATGGCTAAAATGTTCAAAACAAAAGTATATTTAACATAAACATCCATTATTTTAATAACTAAGTTGATAATTGTCTTCGTTCTTGATCGTTAGATCTTTATTCTTCAAAGGAGTAGTGTTTTGATGTTTGTATGTGTAAGAGGATTGGGTAAGTGTGTGTTATATGGAATGAGAAGAATGGAGAGGAATGATTTGAGAGTGAAAATTCGTCCTCTATTTATAGGCTGAATTTGGGTGAAAAGTGCGGCGCACACAAAACATTATGTGGCGTACTTGGTGATTAAATGCCTAGCATTGAATGTTAATTGAGAAAGTGTGGCGCACACAAATGATTGTGCGGCGTACTTAGGGTGTAAATGCACTTGCAATAAAGTCTTCATTTATTCTTCTTATCAGATGGAAAGTGTGACGCACTTAAGGTAAGTGCGGCGGTTTTTGGCTATTTAGGTAAGTGCGGCGTACATTAGTAGAGTACGGCGTACTTCTTGTTCATTTAGCTTGATTTCTTTTCTTCTATTTGTATTTGTCTTTCAAAGTGTGTAATTTCCTTGAGTTTTAGTCTGTAGTGTCTTCAAGTGAACCTGCAAGCAATTTAAGCTTTTAAGTATCGAAAGTTCACGAGAAATGATAAAATATATACAAATAACGCCATAGAAAACATGTATAATTTGGGCGTTATCAAATCCCTCCACACTTAGCTTATTGCTTGCCCTCAAGCAATCGAAGCGAGAAAATAAATCATTTATCGTGACGTGGAGAAAATATGGATTTTATAAGAGATTGCACATTAGGTAACTTTTCAGGCATAGACATATAACATAGCACCTCACATAGGGATAGTGTTTGATTTTAATTTACTCATGTCACTCAGATAGCGTTTATATATATGTGAAGAACACTCAATTTGCACAGACATAATCTAGACAGCTACCATAGGCTTGTACTTAACACATAAACATGTCTATTGCGGCGTGAGCACCTAGACAAAAATATCAAAGAGGCAAAACGTGATATTGATGAGGGTGAGTAGCAGATACTTGATTCCATGTGCCAAAACTTTGCCTTATACTTTGAACTTTTATTATTATTATTATTTTACCAAATACTGCGATAACTAAGGCTGGCACAAAACTTATTCTTCATCGAGCACACTTTTCTTGTTCTTGGGATACTTTGGGGATCTCAACACTAAAAGCGAGTGCTGCAGATACATGATTACATAGGGATTTATTTCACCTCTTATCATATGATTTTTTCTATAAATTAACCTCACTGCGGTCTAGTAAATGATGATCAAGCACAAGTTTTAGAGCTTCTAAAGTATCGGCTTGCTCAAATATAATGATAAACCAATACCAATGTTCTAGAAAAGGCGACAAAACTACATATACACATCCATAACGATGGAATAGATACATATGATTGCTCATTCCTTAACTCAAACAAGCTAAAGGCATCAATTATCTTGGGTACCAAAGGTGGATACCCGAATATTCTTATAGGCTTAGAATGCTCACAATTTAGTGGAGTAGGATGTGCTAGCTATAATGTCAATCTGGTTGGATTTGCCTTACTAAGAGCATTTTTATATTTTTGAAAGCATATATATATTAAGATTTCTCATAAAATATTAATTGGAAGAAATTTTTGACATGTCAAACAAGAAGGGACATGATTAATTTTTCCTATTTGGCTCCCATCCACACTTAAGTTGAACATTGCCCTTAATGTGATAACTGATAATAGAGATAAAATAGGGAAATTTAAGGGAAAACGGTACTTCTCGGGGCATAAGAAAGTGTATAGCTGAGAGCTATTCTTGAGTAAACTTTATAATTTTCCATATCTTTAAGCTAAATTACTTACATAAGAGTAAACAAACAAAAGCACACAAAAAGAAACTAATTTTGTTGTTTTTTTAAGATAATAAAAGATATTAGTAGAAGAATGGAGGAGGGACTCCTCCATACTTAAGTGAAGCACGGGTTGCCTTCCGAGAAGCGATTAATTTTTAAGAGAGTCGTTAGCTAGACTCGTACTTCGAGAGTCATTCTTTTGGGAAGAAGGGAGTAACTGCTTCCCTTGAGTCATTGTCTTCTTCATGATATAGTTAAGTCGATGGCCATTGACTATGAACGTCTTTCCATCTTTTCCATAAAGTTCAACATATCCGGATAGATATTGATGTTTCACGATATAAGGTCCTATCCATTAAGATCTAAGTTTGGGTTGTTTAAATTTCTACTTTGAGTGGAATAGCATAACCTTGTTTGCTTGTTTGAATTCTTTTCTCATTCTTAATTTTCTATCATGCCAGACTTTGGTTATTGCTTTGTACAAACGAGAGTTTTCATAGGCTTGATGTCTAAGTTCGTCTAATTCGTGTAATTGAAACACTCTTTTCTCACCAACAGCGATAAGATCTGGGTTGTAGTTCTTCAGTGCCCAGTATACACGGTGTTCAATTTCAAATGGTAAGTGACAATTTTTTCCATATATTAGTTTGTAAGGTGTGGTACTGGTATGTGTTTTGTTGGCAGTGTGAAAAGCCCACAGAGCGTCATCGAGTTTTCTTGACCAAATAGCAGGGTTGTCTTTAACAGATTTTTCAAGAATTCTTTTAAGAGCTTTGTTCGTGTTTTTAACTTGACCACTGGTTTGAGGATGATATGATGTGGAGAAACGGTGGTTAACTCCATATCTTTTCATGGTTCTTTCCATTATTTTATTGCAGAAGTGAGTACCTCGGTCGCTGATTAGAGTTTTAGGCATTCCGAAACGGCAAAATAGTTTCTTCAAGAATGTGATAACTACTTGGGCATCATTGGTTGGTAAAGCTTGAGCTTCGGCCCATTTAGATACGTAATCAACAGCGACAAGAATGTATTCAAACTTATATGATTTCGAGAATGGTCCTATAAAGTCGATACCCATATGTCAAAAATTTCACATACTTGGATGTTATTCAAGGGCATCTCATCATGTTTTGATATATTTCCCCTTTTTTGGCATGCTTCACATAAGCGGACTAGAGTATGAGCTTCTTTAATAATTGTTGGCCAGTAAAATCCTAAATCAATGACCTTTTTAGCAGTTGTTGGGTCCATAATGTCTACCGGTCGGTCTGTGGTGACATTGATCTAAGATAATTCGAGTTTCTGGTCCAGATATACAGCGTCTGATCATTTCGTCAGAACATACTTTGAAGAGGTAAGGTTCCTCCCAAAAGTAGTGTTTGAGGTCAGAGAAGAATTTATTCTTTTGTTGGTACGTCATCTCTTTTGGTATAATATCACCGACCAAATAGTTTGCAAATTCTGCGAACCAATGTTCATCTTTGGTATCGATTTCCATAAGAGTTTCTCCAGAAAAGTTATCATCGACTTTACTGTCATCACTTGACTCATCGTTTTCAATTCTGGATAAGTGATCGGCAGCAACATTTTTTGTACCTTTTCTATCCTTGATTTCTATGTCAAATTCTTACAGAAGTAGAATCCATCAGATAAGGGTGGTTTAGCATCTTGCTTTTTGAATAAGTGCCTTAAAGTTGAATGATCGGTATGAACAATAGTTTTTGAGAGAATAAGATAGGATCTGAATTTGTCAAATGCAAAAACTACAGCCATAAGCTCTTTTCGGTTACGATGATTTTTTGTTAAGCGGGATTAAGGGTTTTGCTTGCGAAGTAGATCGGGTGAAAGTTTTTACCATCTTTTTGACCTAAAACGGCTCCTACAGCGAAATCACGTGCATCACACATAAGTTCAAATGGAAGATTCCAATTTGGGCTTACGATCACAAGAGCACATGTGAGTTTCTCTTTTAATAATTCAAATGCTTTTTGACATTCATTATCGAATTCAAATGGAGTATCTTTTTCAAGCAGTTTGGTTAGGGGTCGAGCAATTTTTGAGAAATCTTTAATGAAACGTCAATAGAAACTGACATGTTCGAGAAAGCTTCTAATACCTTTAATATAAGTAGGGGTGAAAGTTTTGAGATTACGTCGATCTTCGCTTTGTCGACTTCAATTCCGGCGCTAGACACCTTGTGTCCGAGCACAATTCCTTCTTTGACCATGAAGTGACATTTTTTCCAATTAAGGACAAGATGAGCATCTTTACAAAGTTGGAGCAATTTATCAAGGTTGTTTAAACATGTGTCGAAAGAGTTTCCGAATATAAAAAAATCGTCCATGAATACTTCGACTGATTCTTCGATCATATCGTGAAAGATTGCCAACATACACCTATGGAATGTGGCGGGAGCATTATACAGATCGAAAGGCATTCTTCTATAAGTGTATGTGCCAAAGGGACATGTGAATGTTGTTTTCTCTTGATCATTGGGATCGATAGGAATATGAAAATATCCAGAAAAACCATCGAGGAAACAGAAATATTTATTTCCTGCTAGTCTCTCTAGAATTTAATCCATAAAAGGTAAGGGAAAATGATCTTTTGTGGTTGCTTCATTGAGTTTACGGTAATCAATGCATACTCGCCAACCCGTAACAGTTCTTGTTGGAACAAGTTCATCATTTTTGTTTGTGACGACTGTAATACCACATTTCTTTGGTACACAGTGAATAGGACTAACCCAAGGACTATCGGCAATTGGATAAATAATACCGGTATCCAAGAGTTTTACTATCTCTTTCTTAACAACTTCCTGCATATTTGGATTTAACCTTCTTTGTTTTTGGATAGCGGGTTTCTTATCATCCAGAAGTTGAATCTTGTGTTTGCAGAATGATGGGAAAATACCAGGAATGTCTTTTCCAAGCAAAGGCTTGCTTATGATTTTTAAGGACAGATATGAGTTTGTTTTTCTTTTCTTTGGTAAGCTGAGATGATATGATAACAGGAAGAAAAGATGGTTCTTCTAAGAATACTTATTCCATATTATCAGGAAGGGGTTTAAGTTCAAGATCGGTAGGAGGTTCTTCAAGGGATGTCTTGATTTTATAATCTGTGTTGATAGTGATTTTTTTGAATGGTGGATCTTCGGTGTCGGATCAGAGTTTTCATCAGCAGTCATTGCCATGAATTCATTGAATTCAGCAAAGATTTCTTCTTCAAGAAGGGTTCCTTCGATGGAATGAAGGATTTTACTGCCTTCGTCGAGAAGAGCGTCAAAATATTCCTCTAAGATTTCATCAATAACATCGATACTAAAACAAGTATCATCGTTCAAATAAGAATGTTTCATTGCAGAGTCGATATTGAAGATCATTCGTTCAGTTCCAACTCCAAGGTTGAGTTGTTTCTGTTTAACTCGAATAACTGCATCAGCGGTGTGAAAAAATGGTCGTCCCAAAATGAGGGGAACTTTACTATCTTCTTCCATTATGAGAATAACAAAATCAGCAGGAAAGGTGAATTTACCAACTTCAACGTGCATATTTTTAGCTATTCCAACAGGGTATTGGAATGATCTGTCGGCTAATCTTACACTCATTTTGGTAGATTTTATAGTTTCAAGAGATAATTTGGCATATAACGAATATGGCATAAAGTTGATGCTAGCACCAAGATCGGCTAAGGCATTGCAGGAGAAGGTTTTGTTGAAATTACATGGAATAAAAAAACTTTCGGGATCTCCGAGTTTGGGCGGAACTTTATTCTGGATCATTGCTGAACTTTCATCGCTTAAAAAAGCGGCAGAGATTTGTTTGATTTTGTGTTTGTTGCTTATGAGTTCTTTGAGAAATTTTCCATAGTTAGGCATTCCGGATAAGACGTCAGTAAGAGGTACATTGATTCGAACTGCGCGGATCATGTCAAGAAATTTTCCGTATTGAGCTTCCATTTTCTCTTTCCTTAGACGTTGAGGATACGGGATTTTTGGTTTGTATGGTTTGGGTAACAGAGTCTCTTTAAATGGTTTCAGATTTTGATTTTTTAGTTGTGGTGTAGGTTCTTTGTCTTCATCATCGCTATCGAAGTTGATGGGATCTTCAGAACCATTTTGTTGATCATTTGGGTTTACTGGTGGGTTGTAAGATTTACCACTTCTTGTGAATACGGCATTCACATGCTTATTGTGAGATTGTGGTGGTTGATAGACTTTGGAGTTGTTGCCTTTTGGGTTTGGTTGAGTGTTACTTGGAAGAGATCCAGAAGGTCAACCAGATTGCTTATCAGCAAGTCTGTCGAACTTAGTTTCAAGATTCTGGATTGAAGCTTGATGATTTTTGGCTACGGTTTCAAGTTGGGTTTTAAGATCCATGAACGTTTCTTTAACAAAAGTGTTGGTTGTTTGTTGAGATTTCATAAAATTGTTGAATTATTTCTGAAGATCATATGGTTTATCATCGGTATTGGATCGGTAGTTGTCTCGGTTATAAATACTCCGTTCGTTTGAACGCTAATTATTGCGATTTGAGTCTCGGTCGCGGTAATCATTGTAAAAATGAGTCTTACAGAAAGTTTGCATGAATTTGGCTTCTTCTTCATGGTACATAGGTATATAATCTTCATCAAGATTGGGTTTTGTTTTTTTAGCATTAGACTGGAGTTCTTTGTACTGAGCATCCATTTTCATAGTCATGGCATCCATTCGAGCCATAATTTTGTCAGTATTAGAATTACTGCTACCTTCATCGGCGAAAGCAACGATTTTCTTAAGAGATGATTTGGTTTTTTGATTTTTAGCCCAGTCAAGCTTGAGTAAGACTTTATCTTCGAGAAGCTGATAAGCTTGATTTGGTGTTTTATAGAGGAAAATACCGTCGGTTGCGGAATTCAGAACTTCTTGGGTTATTTCGCTAAGACCATGATAGAAGATTTTTATAATGTTGCCTTTGGACAGATTGTGAGCATGGCAGTTTCAGAGCATTTCCTTTATACGAAGCCAAGCATCAGTTAGAGATTCGTTTTCATGTTGAGAGAAGGCTTGGATTTCTTTGAGGAGTCGGTCAAAAAGACCTGGGGAAAGAATTGGCTAATGGAAGTGGTTTAAAGTTCATCATATGTTTCGATGGTTCCTTCGTTGAGTTCGTCTAGCCATGTTTTTGCTTCTCCAGTTAGTGGTAGATGAAACATCATCAGGCGGACGGCTTCATTTTCAGTATCTCTGTATTTAAACATATCACAGATTCTGAGGAATTCATGAATGTGTTTATGAGGATCGGTTTTGTTTCTAACATCGAATTGGTTTCCTTTGACAAGAGTCAAGTGGTTACCTTTGATAGTAAATTCGTTTGCGGTTTCAGGAATAGTGATCGCGGAACCAAGAGTCGGAGCGACAACATAGTCGGCAGCCCACATGGGTTCATCATCCATTGGGTCATAACTTCGAAGAATATCAAGAAAGTGGCGGAAGTAATTGATGTTAAGAACTGGCGGGTAGATAACTCTCGGGTGTTGTGGTGGATTGTTTCTTTGATCGTATGGAACCCTTCTGTTTCGTCGACGAAGTCGTCGATTCAGAGTACGTTCAGGTTCAGGTAACGGTACAACAAGTTCAGAATTGGATTTACTTGTATGCATCCAAGAGAGAAATTGTTTGGGTCAGTTTGCCAGAAAACTGTATGGCGATTTTTGAAAAAGAGGGGGAGTTAAAGTAATTTTCCAGAGTTGACTACAGAATAGCTTAAAAATTCTCCGGCAACGGCGCCAAAAACTTTGATGTGTTTCAAAAGCTTTAAATTTATAATGACTGAAAATTCTGATTTTATTATAGGGAAACACATGGGTAAAAGTATAACCCACGTATGTAGTATAATCTTTTAGGTAAGACCAGGTCGTCCACAGAGATTTGAGTAGTGTTTAAATAATCAGAAAAAAAATAAACTTTAACTTAAATATGACTTTTTGTTTTACCAATGATAATAAAGATGACTACTCGGATAGTTGCAAATAATTTATAAGCGTTGGAAATGATTAGACCACGAATATGGAACCTCGGTTTATAAAAAGGAATTTCTCGTCAGAAAACGTTTTCACAAACTAACTTACTTAACTCAAGACTTATATTTAGTTAACTAGACCAAATGTGTCACTCAAATAATCCAGTCACTAGTATATCAAAGCTTATTTGTTTATCAATTACGAAAGTGGATTTCTCGACACAAACGATAAAGATCATAGACAAATCTTTAAAACCACATAGATCATACCGGGTCTTTCGACCTATACCAATATGTCAATATAATTTAAGTTAATAAGCAAATATGGACAAGATAAGATATAATAGGATTTCAACATAAGCTTAAAATTAAAGGGATCATGATCATACCAAATGCTTATTCATTATCATAACATCACCGAGTAGTCATGAGAGATTTAGCCTCTCATGGCTAAAATGTTCATAACAAAAGTAGATTTAACATAAACTTCCATTATTTCAATAACTAATTTGATAACCGTCTTCGTTCTTGATGGTTAGATCTTTATTTTTCAAAGGAGTAGTATTTTGGTGTTTGTATAGGTAAGAGGATTGGGTGAATGTGTTTTATATGGAATGAGAATAATAGAGAGGAATGATTTAAGAGTGAAAATTCATCCTCTATTTATAGGCTGAATTTGGGTGAAAAGTATGGTGCACACAAAACATTATGCGGTGTACTTGGTGATTAAATGCACTAGCATTGAATGTTAATTGAGAAAGTATGGTTCACACAAATGATCGTGCGGCGTACTTGGGGTGTAAATACACTTGCATTAAAGTCTTCATTTATTCTTCTCATCAGATGGAAAGTGTGGCGCACTTAAGGTAAGTGCGACGGTTTTTGGCTATTTAGGTAAGTGGGACGTACATTAGTGGAGTACGGCGTACTTCTTGTTCATTTAGCTTGATATCTTATCTTCTCTTTGTATTTGTCTTTCAAAGTGTGTAATTTCCTTGAGTTTTAGTCTGTAGTGTCTTCAAGTGAACCTGCAAGCAATTTAAGCTTTTAAGTATCCAAAGTTCATGAGAAATGATAAAATATATACAAATAACGCCATAGAAAACATGTATAATTTGGGCGTTATCAGTGACATGTCTTACATTCACAATGTATAGATCGAGTCCATGTATTCCAAACTTGTGTAATAGATAGATCGTAGTGATCGTAGAGAGATGATGACATCAAATAACGTCACTTTTATAGCATCATTTATCCCATGTAAATTACCCATTTTATATAATTATTGCAAGAATTGGTACTTAATTGCTTAAAGTTGTTATTTGTAGTAATTATGGAATACTTTGTAAAGATTGGCTAAAAGACACGCATTTTGGAGCATAAACGAAGAGTTCGAGAAAGTCTACCGATCTGACAGCAAATACGCCGTATTATTCTAGACCTATACGACGTATCCAAGACTCTGAAAAATTAAAAGACCATTGCCTGACTTTTAAGAATACGTCGTATCCACATCAATAGATACGTCGTATATAATACTTTGGTCAACGAAGAAGAACTAACTGGTTTTACATCAATACGTCGTATCCATCAAGAAGATACGGCGTTTTCGTGCATACACTTCACAAGAAACCACAAAGATCAAAGACCTATATGCCGTATCCAAGAGCCTCTATATGCCGTATCTAAGGTTTATTATACACAAAGATTCTAAAAGATATCAAGCATGGTCCTTACTCTAATAAACCCCAAATACGTCGTATCCCACATCGCCCTGTAGGAACCTGATTAACACATATACTTCATATAACACAACACGAATCGAACTAGAAAAGAGATCAAGAAAGTGAGTTGATTTAGAGAGAGAAAGAGGAGAGAGAGAGTTAAAAGAGAAACTAGAGATATTATTTAGAAAAATGAGAAGTTAGATATTTTCTAAGTAAAAATATCTATATATACCCCTGCACATTTAATGTGACGCGCGGGATATTTAACTAGGACTCGGGCTCGGGTTTTGCTTGGGATTAAACTCGAAACATATACAATATTAGTTTGACTATCGAGCCCGATTCCCGATAATATTCTATTACAACATTAACTAATTAATTGACCGAGACTTAAATACATAATGAATGAACTTCATGTTCGACTCAATATTTTGAGGCTAACAATCTCCCCCGAAGTGAGTTCAATGATGACACTCCTTCATGAGATCATTTCGGTTTAGTTGTTAGGTCGTAAGGCTAAGATTTCTTGGGATAACTCTTCATATTTCAATATTTATTTTATATATCAAAACCATAATTAATCACAAATAATGACATATCCTTGCCTTTTAGTTTAGTAGAGCTTAGTTGAGCAATAAAGGTGGCCCTGTTTGCAACGAGTACGTTCTTATTTCATTGGTAAGGACTCAGACTCTAGGACTACTAGTATATAAAGAGTCGTTAAGCAGTAAGTGGTAATGTCTCCATGAGTTTAGAGTTTAGTAAGAGCGCCATTATTAATCTCCGAAGATAGATTATAATCAACAAATGCTTGCTTTATGCGGATGTGTCTAATTGTGACAGAATTAGCGCGTCTAGGTCTTAGAAAGAAGTACCGCCTAAGTCTAGGAATGATATGCCCTTCGAGATAAGTCAATCATTGCACTAATAAATAAACCTGCATTTTATCGGATTATTCATGGTTTATATGTTTCCCTTACATTAGTATTTGACCGCTCTTCTATCGTTTGTTCATCTTCTTGTGTGTGTTTATTGCTTTACTTGTCATCAAAACCCTAGGTTAGATAACACAAACCGTGACAGTCTCTCAGTCTCTCAGGCTGAAACCCCTCTTTTATCATTAGCTTAAGTTTAACATAAATCAGATTAATTTAGTACTAACTTAGATAACTAAAATACTGATACAATTAGGAATTAATGCTCTCGCTCTTAGTGATCGACACCTTACTTACCAACGAAGCTATATCTTGACCGGGTATACTGCCCGTTAAAGGTGTTGTTTTTAGGTATAGTCGGCATAAAATAAATAGTAAAACTTGATACATAAAATACCTACTCACAATGACACATCAAGAGAATAGATAGATAGGGGTGATCGTGCTAGTGTTTAGGTGAAGTGAAGTGTTGATGGTGTGGTTAGTATTTTAGTCCTCAAAATATAAAGTGTGTCGTAGATTGGTTCTAGCTAAGATTACAACTCAACTTTTAGCTTAGTGTTGAAAAACATTATAAGCGACGTTGTGTGGTTTGTTATGTTAGGCCATAAACATAACGGGTTTGGTTATACCCAAAGAAGAACTCGACATCTAGCTTACTGTCGGAAAATAATGTAAGCAACGTTGTGTGGTTTTCTCCGCCGAGAAAAGAGCTTGTTGACTAGTGAAGTAACTCTCGAGTTGGAAACTCAGGGAGTTGAGTAGGGCGAAGAGGAGCTTCATGACCGAACCACTATAAATCATTGTGTCCGGTTTGCACTTTCTTTTACCTTTCACTTTACATCTTTATTTACCTTATCATCTTACATTTATATTTGCATTAGATCTATATGTGTGTTGATTGTTGCTTATATTGTTTGAGCGTTAACATCTGAAGTTACGCAATTCCTGTGAACCCACGGTAAGTCCTCTTAACGACAATAAAATTGACTTTAGAATATCGTCTGACAAATCCAACGATGAGGATTACACGGTAATTTATGACAAAAATTCATTTTCTTACAAAATAATTTATGTGACAATTTGAAAACGGATTTGGAAAATGATAATGATAAAGTCAATATGCCTTGGTTTCTATCACCCGAGCCTATGGTCAGTTAATTGTAATGATTTAAACTTCTTTAAGATTTTGAGAATGTTTTTCAAAGCACATGTTTTCAATGATGCTTAACGTTCTAAATTAGATTTCTTATCTGAACCTACTGTTAAGTCTCTTTAACATATCGATAAATTTAATTTGAAAGATGGAAACATCATTGTCGGAATGTGATGAAGAGAATTAAAATGTTGATATACTTTATTGATATTACCTTTTCTTTTAACGTAATTTATCCTGATGATTTAATATCGAGACTAGGACAATGATGGATGATAAAATCATTATCATAACAGTCTTCGGGGGAATTGTAATAATTACCGATGCATGGTGCCTATTGCACATGGGTAAATAAGCTTTTGGAAACAAGTCATGATCATCTATAAAATTTTTCTAAACTAAAACTTTTATCTAGGAATTAAATGTTTATATTTGGAGTGGTTTTTTTTTAACAACGGGATGCTATTAAATCTTATTAAGAATTTATGTGCCGTTTAGCATCCCGTTCGACCCCTAATTGTTTTATAAGGATGGGAATAAATTAGGGCAAGTCTAACTTAAAGACTTTTCAGTAAACAAAGTGCTTGTGGAGACAACTAACTCTGAATGTATTTTCAATTTTCTTATCGAGTCTGTCTTCCCAGACTGTCTATACGGCGTATCCAAACCCCATGGATACGGCGTATTGATTATCTGGACATTATCTAGTCTTTATTTTTCTGCACTTTAAACTTTTTCGTCAGTTCAGTCGATACGGCGTATTCATTAAGGATATACAAACTAATTAGCGAATGACAGTAATTAGGATTATCTTTCTTCAGGTAATACCTTATACTGAGTATCCTGGGGAATGGATACGGCGTATCGACTTCCTATACAGTCTTTTAGGTTTTTATTTCGAGTCTAACCAGCAAATACACGGAGATAGAAATTGCACTTGTTTTCTTATATTTTGCACAGGAACTCGCTGGAAAGAAATCGACAACGTTGGTGAAGTATCAATAAATCTGGAATTCTTGCTCATAAAATCAATAATGAAGAATCTACCGAGCAAAATATCAGAGGAGTTTCTCATTCTAATTCTTTTAATTCTCGTTTTTAATATTTTATCCATACAACGAGAACGTTGTATAATTCAAGTGGGGGATGGGAATTAGAATGTATACTTGTCTTATTTTTCACATTAAGATGCTTAAATTATGCTCAAATTTAAAAAAAATCAAGCATAATTTTGTGAAATTACTTGTTACATAACCCGCACACAACAACCTTTACTAGATATTGTGAGGATTTAACCTTATCCGTTTCCAAATGTTTGCCCAAATTCTACAAAAATATGAGTGTGCCGGTGATGTTGTAGACTTTAGAACTTGGCTTGGTATATCTATTCGAGATCACAGTGATGAGTACTATGGATTTAGATGGAGTAACTTGTTTAAATTGGTAAATTTTTAGGATTACACCCAAAAAGCCTATACATGTTGTTTATTAACTAACTACACTGGTTAGTTAAACTCCAGTTTTATCTCCTTTGTTTAACTCTCATCATAAGAGTAAGATCCATAGAAAGAACCTGTAGAGCGAATCCTTTAGGAATAACGCAAACTGTTTGTTTTGTAAACCTTTACACCTTAGCATACCCTGTTAGATTAAGTCCATTTATTAGTTGCTAGTTGCTTAAAGTGTAAAGTATGTATTTCCCGAGTCTTGCGTCATTTTCTATCTTTGGTATGGTTGGGAAGAAATTTGCACATTGCAAATGGGATGTAAAAGTTGTCAAAAACTCAAGTTTTTTTTACTACACATCCACATTTTGGTACGTCCGAAGAATGAAGAATTATCAAAGGAATTATACGGAGTTATTATGATCGTGAAGATGGTGAAATTACACCGAGATTCGTAGTTATGTATAAAAAACAAAAAAATTAGAAAAATCGCAACAAAAAAAGAGGAGGAAAGTTTGAAGATAATCGTTTCGCAAAAGCTTAAACCGAAGGAATTATATGAAGGATCGATTATTCGTTGATACGTCTTATAAGTCAACGATGTAAAGTTTTGTATAAAGTGGTACATATCGCCACTTGTCTTGTAAAAGTATGTAAAGTATGGGATGATTGGGAAGTTGACCGTTACGGGAACGCCAACTTAGGTTGTTATTTTTGGTCTATGATCAAGACGTTTGTGTAAATAGTTATGTCTTCATCATGGTAACGGTCGAGAAAAGTGTCTAGCAACTTGTGCCTTATTTGTTTTGGACTTAATCTATTTGCTTCGTAATTTTTATTTAACAACAATTTATTTCCCATTCCTGGTGACTAACCTTGGGTTTTACTCGAATGAGGATGTGATCGAGTCATGCATGTCTATTCCGTCGTTATGGCCATGTATGCGTGATTCAGCTTCCTTGTTGGTTTATTACTTTTGGTGAAAGTTAGAAGATCCCTACCCTATATCATTCTTTATCCTAACCCTTGGTTAAACTCGAATGAGGATGTGATCGAACACACATGTCTATTCTATCGTTATGGCCATGTATATGTGATTCAACTGCCTTGTTGGTGTGGTACTTATGGTGAAAGATTGTTAGAATGATCAACCCTAAAGCCTTATAATAAAAATCCAATTTGCCTTTATAAACTTGTTACGCCTTAGCTCTAGTGGTGGATATGTGTATCCTTGCCAAGCCTATGATAGAATACTCGTCAGGACCGAGCAATTGAGCAAATCAGTTACATGTTACCACATAGATTAGTTGAGTGATTTGAGTGTTTTCATCTACCTATTTCGTGAGGTGTTTGGTTGTGTACTTATAAATACATCAAATAAATGCTTAAACAGAAAAATCCTTAGGGATACATTTTTATAAACTTCTAAAGGCTACTTAAGGACAAGTAGGATTCAAGTGGAGGGATATTTGATGACATCAAACAACGTTACTTTTATAGCATCATTTATCCCATGTAAATTACCCATTTTATATAATTATTGCAAGAATTGGTAGTTAATTGCTTAAAGTTGTTATTTACAGTAATTATGGAGTACTTTGTGAAGATTAGCTAAAAGGCACACATTTTGGAGCATAAACGACGAGTTCAAGAAAGTCTACTGATCTGACAGCAAATACGTCATATTATTCTAGACCTATACAACGTATCCAAGACACTGACGAATTAAAAGACCATTTCCTGACTTTGAAGAATACGTCGTATCCACATCAGTATATACGATGTATATAATACTTTGGTCAATGAAGAAGAACTAACTGGTTTTACATCAATACGCTGTATCCATCAAGAAGATACGGCGTATCCGTGCCTGCACTTCACAAGAAACCACGAAGATCAAAGACCTATACATCGTATCCAGGAGCCTCTATACGCTGTATCCAAGGTTTATTATACACAAAGATTCTAAAAGATATCAAACGTGGTCCTTACTCCAAGAAATCCCTAATACGTTGTATCCCGCATCGCCTGATACGGCGTATCGACCTGTTTTCAGACTATATAAATAGAAGACCTTAAACTCAAGTTTAGGTATGCAAGTGAAGCCCTAAACTACCAAGTCAACCAAGAGACGAATAGAAGAGCATAGAATGTCAGAAAAGAGCCTCAAGATCATAGGAAAACTCTTGTAATATTCGCGCAACCAAATGCGCGTTCGGTTAAGGTTTCTTTTCTTTAATCGTTCATATATGAAACCGTGTGTATTTTTACAATGACTATCGGTTGATACCTTTAGGTATCAGCCATGTTTATGAAGATTTAATGTTTGGTTTGTTTATATCGATTGCTTAATTTATCATTGATTATTGATTATATTTATCAATTTATACTTGTTTACGTGCTTAAATATGTGACTTATCATTCAACTGGGTCTAGTCCTACATATTTAATGCGCTGCAAATTCGCTGTTGTTTGGGCATAGACTAAGAGTCCGGGATAGCTCTCCATATTGCAATTTATATATCTAGAATCATAGGATCACAAATATTGACCTATCATTTCCTTTAGTTTAGTGAGCTTAGTTGAGCCATAAGGTCAACGAGTACGTTCTTATTCCATTGGTAAGGACTCGAAGAATTAGTGGGACTATAAGCATTATAAAGATGGTTAGCGTATAGTGGGTAAAGTTCCATGAGATAGGGTTCTAGTAAGAGCGCCATTATTAATCTTACGAAGTTAGTTTATATCTCAACAAATGCTTTGCTTTATGCGGATGTGTCTGATTGTGACAGATTTAGCGGTCTTGGTTAGAAAGAAGTACGCCTAAGTCTAGGAATGATATGCCCTTCGGGATAAGTCTAATAATTGCACTAATAAATAAACATGATTTTTATAGGATTATTTCATGTTTTTATGTTTCCCTTGACTTTAGTATGAGACAATCTTTCTATCGTTTTGTCATCTTCTTGTGAAGTGTTTTTACTTTACTTTCATCAAAGAACTACGGTTAGATAACACAACCGTGTACGAGTCTCTCAGTCTCATCTAGGCGTGAAAACCTCTTTTATCATTAGCTTATGGTTTTAACATAATCAGATTAATTTTCTACTTACTTGGATACTAAAATACTGATAAAATTAGGAATTAATGCTCTCGCTCTTAGTGATCGACACTTTACTTACCACCGGAGGTATATTTGATCCGGGTTATCTGCACGTTTAAAGGTGTTGTTTTAGGGATAGTCGGCTAAATTAAGTGTAAAATTGATACTAAAATATCCTATCACAATGACACATCAAGAGGTATAGATAGATTAGGGGCGATGTGCTTAGTGTTTTTAGGTGAGTGACGTGTTGATTGGTTAGGAACTGTGGTTTAGTATTTTAGTCCTCAAAATATAAAGTGTGTCGTAGATTGGTTCTAGCTAAGATTACAACTCAACTTTTAGCTTAGTGTCGAAAAACATTATAAGCGACGTTGTGTGGTTTGTTATGTTAGGCCATAAACATAACGGGTTTGGTTATACCCAAAGAAGAACTCGGCATCTAGCTTACTGTCGGAAAATAATGTAAGCAACGTTGTGTGGTTTTCTCCGCCGAGAAAAGAGCTTGTTGACTAGTGAAGTAACTCTCGAGTTGGAAACTCAGGGAGTTGAGTAGGGCGAAGAGGAGCTTCATGACCGAACCACTATAAATCATTGTGTCCGGTTTGCACTTTCTTTTACCTTTCACTTTACATCTTTATTTACCTTATCATCTTACATTTATATTTGCATTAGATCTATATGTGTGTTGATTGTTGCTTATATTGTTTGGATGATGATTGTGTTATGGATAGAAGTTAATATTGTGCTTATGTTTATATTGCTATGACATGTTCTAATGAATATAGATGTATTATTTACACTTCTCGTATTGCGTTTAACTTGATCGATAAATTGATACAAAACGTTTTAAGTTTTTAAATAGAAATGTATTCAACCCCCCACCCCCCTCTACGATTTTCAAATTTAACACAAATTATCACCTCATTTAACCTCGGCTTTAACAAATCATCAAATGACTGAATCATCATTCCAACGCAAAGAATAAACACAAATGTTTAGTCCAACATTCTATAAAAGAACCACTCAACCAACCGAAAACACACAATACTGCAACATCCAAAAAACACATCTAAAATAGATATACAGAAACCTATAAAACTACAACATCCAACCAACTTACCCAACCAATCAACAACGGACATAAACCTTAAAATATGTGACTACAATTTTTACTAACAATTACGATACCTAAATCAAAATCAGGTACCCCGGTCATGGGTTCAACCAAAACCCCTAAATAACTATAACTGTAAAAGACAATATTTAAAACAAACTACAAATTTGCAAAATGCAACAATCTTATATCACAAACCAACAGTTTTTATTCATAAACACCTAATCTCCAACAACATAAATGACAAATGAAGCAAAAACTTACATGCAACCAGCAACCCGACCTAACGACAGACGATCGTCATTTAAATATCGTTGGCATCGATCTCGTTTTAGTATGTGTGTCTTAGAGTTTGTTGGTGAGTGCGTGTGTGTGTGTGTGTGTTTACTCTATGCCGCCAGTATATACAAAAACCCACAAAATGACGTCCTTTGACCTGAATCATCATTTGGGTCGTCCCGTCTCCAGCCCAAAGCAAAACGATGTCATTTTTTCCCTTCAAAACGCTTTCGTTGCTATGCTATTGTATATAAGGTTAATATTTTATAGATAATCATGGTTGGTGAATTGGATCCATGAATCTGTATAAACAAATATCGTGGTATTTCATGGTGATAATTCGATTGTGTATATGTTAAAGACACAATATTTGAATTCTAAAGATGGTTCACTGAAGCAATCTTGAGAGAAGACACAAATGTTGTGATCGTGGTATCTTAGAATGCGTTTTTATGGGGATCTCCAAGAAAAAAGGACAATGTCAAGTTGGAATTTTTTTGTTGAAATGGTGAATTCTAAAATATCTGTTTATTCGTAACATCGGTGATGAGTACGCATTTTATTTCCTATCTTTTACATAGTACAGGAACCCGGTTTTAGTGAAATCGAGGTTTTCTATTGTCCAATAAGAAGCCTCAACTTTGCAATTGAGCGTTCTGATTAGTTGATTGGAGTTTTTAGGCAGAAAACATCAGAGGTTTTTTTTGCTTAAATAGAGATGTGTAGACAACGCGAGGAAAAACGTTTCGTGCTTGGGCGGGTGGGATAGGTGTAACTTTGGTGCCAAAAGTGTAAAAGTTGAACCCAAGGCCCATCAGAATGGCTTTCCAAATACACAACGTGACCATCTAGAAGGGTTCAAAAAAGGTATTTATCTTAATAAAATTTAATACGTGCATATCTATTAGGGAGGAAACCCTAAATCAAGACATATATATACACGGCCACGAAGGGGTGCTCATCACTAATTAGCCTTCAATTCTAACCTTCGTGTGTTCTTTTTTTCTCACAGACAAACTATGAAGACAAATTCAGTTTCTGAGCTCGGGCATGTCTGATGGGTGCAACATTAATGTCAGAATCGTATCTTCACGGAACTATAACACTGAGATCATGCCGGGTACATTTTTGTTATTGATGTTGATTTGTTATTTATATTTTGTTTTTTGAAATTTGTGTTCGCGTTTTTAATGTACTAAGTGCAATATATGAGGTAAAATGTTGATAGTCATATTTTTTTTAATTGTAGCAACGTTGATATTGTTGTGTTAATTTGTGTCGATGTATGACTATCCCATGTACGGTTTTGTATGGACTAGCTTTTTGTTACATAGATCAAGATCACTTGCAAACACGATTCGGGAAGTCGAGAGACTCGAAATATGAGTTAATCTTTTCTAGAGAGATAAAGTAGAGAGATGGAAAAGATGTGTGTATTAAGAGAATACGAGAGTTTTTACACATACCAAATGCTACTCTTTTAAAGGTTGTGAAGGCGATTCATTGACATTATTGGCATCATTTGAATGCTCCTAACATGTCTCAGCTATGTTGCTAGAGATATTGGCATTAGATTTATTAGCCCCCTGTTATTTTTCTCAATCGAAAGGTCTTTGTTTATGTCTTCAAGGCCGTCCGCCAAGTTTTCATCAAACGGGTATGCAACCTTTTATACCTCGTTCTCACCATCTATATGGAGCGAATCAAAATATTCATTTATAAAGTTGATGTTTTAGGAACCTAATTCGTGGACTTGGAAGTTGAAAATCACACCATGAATTTTAACTTGAACATTTTCCGAGACAAAATGATGAGAATTGGTATAGATACATACTCTACCCGTACACATGCCTGCCGACTACTCGATTTCAAAAAACATGAATTTACCAAACATACTAGCGACTTTTTAAAAGCATTTAAACCTCAAGCGCATAGTGGAATGCCACTAATCTCTATCCAGACCATACGTTCATCCACATTAAAAGAAGGTGTGACGTATTTAATCGAAGTTGAAAGACGCTTAATGATTACATTAAATTGAAATTGCAAACAAGAAGCCGCAGAAAGGAATTGGATCCAAATTCATAATCCACCAGCATGATGAATTTTAAGGTCCATGAAACCCTCATATTTACAAATCTTGTATATGTTATTCATCGATTCCACTTCTTTTAGTTTAACCAAAAGGACTTTGGAAGCATCATCAATACTGATTAGGTCTTGATCTTTTAAAGAAATAAAGCGTGTTTTGGAAGAGAAAAGTGTTTCACCAGACTATTTTTTATCACCATGAACAATGGACACAAACGAGGGTATATTAGTGGGCATGGTGGTATATTGATATGTGAGATATTTTTAAGGTTAGGCTTATCAACACCCAAAGGCACAAAGTGAGCAACACGAGGGATATTGGACGGTTAGAGTTTGGTTGTCTTAGTTTACTGAAACTTAGCCACAGTGACATACAGATGAAATCTCCCAATCCATATGTTGGATAATGATCTAACAAAGTAGAGATCATCTTTGACACCCACATAACGAATGAAACCAAAACTTTTACCTCATTTAGATCATTTAAAAGTGATGAAGGCATCAACAAAACGACCATATGGAGCAGATGCGTTCCATAAAACTCTTGCATCCATCAAATCAGGGAAGTTAGTACCGTAGGAAGAAGAAACCACCTTTTCTAAGCCTTTATGCAACGGGTTGCCAATAGGTTTAGCGATTGATTCTTTGTTTTTGCAAAGATCCATGTGCATCTATTAGAGTATATGATGTTAGAAGATTTCCCTATGATTCAGTGATAATTAGAGATCTGAGAAGGGTGGAGAGAAACAACGAAAAAAAAACTAAAATAAAAGCGAAAAAACCCTAAAAAACATTATGATACCTATGATTCCAAAGTAAATGATCCTGTACAACACTTCGTTTAGAGAGATAATCGCAACAAGGCAATACACTTAAACAAGGAGTTGGCTGGATCGATACACAGTGAATGTAGTAGATTGAAATGAATTAGAGTTTTTGAAAGAATTCGCCAATGAACCCCTAAAAACACCACGATCCCTGTACTTTCAAGGCCATAGATCCTGTAAAACACTTCGTTAATGAGGTCAATCACAGAGTGATGATGCTCTTAATCAGGGAGTTTGCAAGATAGTTACACAAGAAACGTAGTAGATCGGGACGAATTAGGGCTCAAAATTAGGTCGTCGGAAATCGCCATAGTTAATGATTGGTGTGTTTGGTAATTGAGGTTGTGTATTTCAGTTTTGTTATTTTTTAGTAACGACTTATTTATTTGGGTAAAAGCTATATAATAACAAATGTACTTTTTGAAAATTTCTAACTTGAACCTTTTACTTTATTATTACCGATATCACCAACGTAATTTCAAATTTATTTACAACTTGAAACGCTCTTCCAAAAGCTCTTTTGAGCTGATTCATGTTTCATAAAGCTTAAATTCAGTCAAATTGTGTTCTTAGAGCATTTATTACTTATTTCCCACAACTTACATCACAGCCTGACCAATTAGGAGTTGTGAGTTCATCTGGAAGCAAGAAGGGTTAATCAGTTTTTCTGTTTGCTTACTTGAGCTTATGATTCCTTTGAGTTTTAGATAGGGAGCCAGTAGGGTTACATTTTGCAAGCCACTCACTCTACAGGAGTGGCTTAAGGTCTGATTCTACAAAAAAAAAACCAGTTTTATTTTTCCCTAAATTATCATCTAACATCCAATATGGGATACTTAATCTAGCTTTATTTCTTGTTAACCGTAGCTTAATCATGTTTATGTTGTTAGATGGTTTAAAGTTCTAAAATGTTTTTAAGCTAATTAGGGAGAAACCTTAGTATGTTAAATTCTTTCATATAAGTATTAAGCTAGTAAGAGGAAACTAGCTAATTTTCTACATAAGCAAGGACTTAAAAGCTTAAATAGCTCATTGGTTTAATCTTAAGCAGTAAGGTAAAAGGTTTAGGAGATTAAGCTTGAGATAGACTTTAAGTGCAAAATTCAGTTTTGATATTTAGATTAAGGAGTGTTTGGATTAGCTGTGTTTTGAGACTATAAAAAGTCAACACATTCCTGTCAAAACCTTTATGCTTGGTAGTAGGCTACATCACCAAGTTTAGAACAATCTGAGAAATTAGTTTAGAGAACTCAAGAGTTTAAGAGTCTACAATCTTTTGCCAGCACAGGGCAGTTTAAGTGTAAAATTTTTTTTACGATTTAAAGATTTACGGCCTTTTAGGGTTCATTATGTTAGTAATAAGTTAGATAATTTAGAAGGTGAGGCCACATCAGCTTTTAGCTTATGAGTTGGCCTGCACATTAGGGCATTGCCAATTGCATCGCATTCAACATGTTTTTAACTCAGTTAAAACTGTTTAAGCTCATTACTTTACCTAGCCAATCTTTTAGCTTGAGTCTGGTTAGTAAGTTAAGTAGTTTAGACATTAGCTTTGTCAATAGTACTCCATTGGCTTAATCTAGAAAAGCCTTAGGTTTCAATTTAAGTTCTTAGGGTACTTATTTTTAGCCTGCAAAAGTAGTGTAGCAGCATTAGATCCCTAACTTAATTTTCTTGATTTTGATTTATCCTTTTAGTTGTAATTTTGAAAAACTTTTTATCTAGGTTAGTTTAATGTTCCTAGCATAGCTTATCTCCAAATTTTCAGCCTTTAAGGATTAGTAATAAGCTGTTTAGCTTATTAAGAATAGCTTATTTCAGTTTTAAGCTAAGACTTGCACTTTTTAAGGCAATTTTTCTTGTGAAACTTGTTAACAAGTAGCTAAATTTTGTTTAGATATCTCTTGAACACATCTTAAGCTTCACTTAGCTTCTTTTGTTTTTCAATTTCATCTAGAAATAAGCTGGGAATAAGCCAAACGGTAAAAAGTTAGGGAAAAAGTCTTACTTCAGTGACAGAAACCAAATGCATATTTTCTAGCGTAAACAGTGGCAAAGTCTGGAAGTGATGTCGCGAGCCGCGCGACAGTTGTTAGGAATAAGCTCATCTATAGATTTGTAGTTTTAAGTTTTTGCTGATTCTCAAATTTTAATAAGCCAAAAATAAGCTGGAATCGTGGGGTTTATTCTGTCATTTCTTAATAGTGCAAGGTTAGTCGTTTCAACTAGAGTGTAAATTTCCCAAAATTCGCCCGCCTACCCTTTAGTTTCAATTCTTACATTTTCTACCCTAGACTTTTCGAAAAATAAAAAAGGGGGAAAGACAAGAGGCCCGGGTGAGCAAGACTCGAACCCGGGACCTCTCGATACAATCCCCCCTTTTACAAACATACTTACCACTGCGCCCTTGGGTCTTTTTCGTTAAAGACCCAAGGCACTTGGTATTTATGTACACTTGTGACTTATAAGTGTAATAAGCTGATAAGCTTATTCTCGGGCTTATTTGTTAAGCTGGGTTGTGCTTGTTATTTTTCATAGGATTGTTAAGTTGTAAAGTATTTTTAGAAAATTTTTCAGAATTTTTTGTAATCGTTTACTATTTTTTATAATTTAATTTAGTTAAAAGTTTATTTAATTCATAATAAATACAAAAATTATCAAAAAAATATTTTGTTTTTTTTGAAAATTTTCTTTTGTCATCTAGTTTGTAGGAAAAATATAAAATTTTTCGTAGGGTCATTTTTATAACTTTTTACTTTTTAAAGAACGGGTCCGGGTACGGGTTTTTGTTTTGACTCGTTTTTGGGTCAAACGAACTCCGTTTTCGGTCTAGTCTTTTTCATTCTTCGTTATTTGACCGTAAGTAGTTTAGATGAAAAAATTTTCCCGTAGGTTATTTTAAAGATTTAAGGTTTCCCCCTTTTGTCCGTATATCGGGCCGTCGTTTCTAGTCTCAATTTACGCGTAATTTTTTTAGTTTCTTCTTAAACGTTTTTAGTCCTTTATTATTTAATTTGACTTTTTCAACTTCCCAAAGCCAATTCCTTCCTTCAAATCAAATCTACTGAACGTATCAGATTTACCATTCCAGCCTCGTTGGGGAATTTACGACCGGGAAAGCGCTCTATACGACTTCTCGTATCATTGATTCTGCTTTTAGACGATTCCTTGCATATACTTTGATATTGCAATATATTATATATATTTTACGGTGAGTCAGAGCGGATCACTTATCAACACCCAAAGGCACAAAGTGAGCAACACGAGGGATATTGGATGGTTAGGGTTCATTTGTCTTAGTTCACTGAAACTTAGCCACAGTAACATAGAAATGAAATCTCCCAATCCATATGTTGGATAATGATCTAACAAAGTAGAGATCATCTTTGACACCCACATAACAAATGAAACCAATACTTTTACCTCATTTAGATCATTTAAAAGTGATGAAGGCATCAACAAGATGACCATATGGAGTAGATGCGTTCCATAAAACATCATGGCATCCAACGAATCATAGAAAGGTTAGTACCGTAGGGAATAAGAAAGCCACCTTTTCTAAGCCTTTAAACAACGAGGTTGCCAATAGGTTTAGCGCTTGTATTCTTTGTATTGCAAGATGCCATGTGCATCATTAGATATATGTTGATTAGAAGAATTTCCTCAGATTCAGTGATAATTAAGATCTGAGAAGGTGGAGAGAAACCACTCAAAAAAAATCTAAAAGTAAAAGCGAAGAAACCCTAAAAAAACATTATGATACCTATGATTCCAAGGTAAATGATCATGTACAACACTTCGTTTAGAGAGATAATCGCAACAAGGCAATACACTTAAACAAGGAGTTGGCAGGATCGATACACAATGAATGTAGTAGATCGAAATGAATTAGGGTTTTTGAAAGAATTCGCCAATGAAACCCTAAAAACACCACGATCCTTGTACTTTCAAGGCCATAGATCTTGTAAAACGCTTCGTTAATAGGCAATCACATATGATGATGCTTTTATTAATTGGGTCATTTTGCAAGATAGATACACAAGAAACTAAGTAGATCGGGACGAATGTATGGCTCAAAATTCGTCGTCGAGGAATCGCCATTTTTTATAATTGAGGTTGTGTATTTCAGTTTCGTTATTTTTTAGTAACGACTTATTTATTTGGGTTAAAGCTATATAATAACAAACGTACTTTCTGTAAAATTTCCAACTTGAACCTTTTACCTTTTTATTACCGATATCACCAACATACTTTCAAATTTATTTACAACTTGAAACACATTATTTACTGTTAGTTAGAATGTGGCAACGTTAGTCTATTTAGCCAACGAAAGTTTGCAACGTTAGTCCTTTATACTAATGGCCGTTTTTAATTAACTAAAAGAAATTCTTAAAAAAAGTTATTTTCTAATTATTTTAAAATTTTACACACATTTTTATGCACGTTTCTATACATGGTTCTATACACGTTAGTATACGCACATTTTTATACGTGGTTTTATACACGTTTTTATACACACGTTTTTTGCATGTTTTTATAAACGTTTTTATACACACATTTTTATAAAATCGTGTATAAAAATGTGTGTATAAAAACGTGAATAAAAAATTTGTATCAAAATGTGTGTATAAAAAAGTGCAAAAAACGTGTGTATAAAAACGAGTGTATAAAAACGTGCATAAAACGTGTATACAACCGTGTATAAAACCATGTATGAAGCCTGTGTATATAAACGTGCAAAAAAACGTGTGTATAAAAACGTGCGTATAAAAACGTGCATAAAAACGTGTATAAAACCGTGTATACAAATGTGTATAAAAACGTGTGTATAAAACCATGTATAAAAACGTGTGTATAAAAACGTGTATTAAAATGTGTGTATAAAAACGTGTATAAATTTTAAAAATAATTAGAAAATAAATTTTTTAAGAATTTTTTTTTTTGGTCAATTAAAAACGGCCATTAGTATAAAGCACTAACATTGCAAACATTCGTTGGCTAAATAGACTAACGTTGTCATATTATAACTAACAGTAAATAATGTGTTTCAAGTTGTAAATAAATTTGGAAATACCTTGGTGATATCGATCGTAAAAAAATAAAAAGTTTAAATTGAAATTTTTCAGACAGTACGTTGTTATTATATAGCTTTTATCTTTTTTATTTAGATGAATGTAACATTTCACATAAATAAGATATTGTAGTGCTAACAAATGAAAATTAAAATAATTCCAAAAGTATATACTGTAGTACACTAGTATAATTTATTGTATGGAGAAAAATGATAAGCAAGTTGCATGGGGGTCCATAGTATGATGAATACAAAGAAACAAAGCCCGTAATAAAAGTAGGAGTGGCTCATGGCTAGTTTTTTGTACAAAGTATCCAAAAGTGTTCAAACTCCGTGAACTCACTTTGGCTTTTGCCCAGCTTCCAGGCACACATACCGACACGACTTTTATAAGCACTAGTTGGATACCCGCGCATAGCAGCGGTGATAATTTTTTTTGACCTAACTCTCCCCGCAATTCTCTACCCGCTAAGTGAATTTGTTTCACAACACTTCGAATGTATACGTGTCCGTTGTATGTATTTGTTTGTGTTTCCCGTAGCTTTCCCGCAACACCATATTAAAATCACCATACTTGCATTTAAAAGACTCTAATAGTCTTTTGCCAATTAAACACTCTCTTCAAATGAATTAAGGTTAAAGTTGTAAAAAAATTAAATCAAAATAAAAAAATAAACCCACTAAAAATGTAAAAATCTAAAATTTAATAAAAATATATCAAAATGGATGTTGAATTATAGAGAACAAAATTTTAAAAAATATGATGAAATTATATTATAAAAAAAAGTTAATAGATAAAAAGATATTTCAATTTGAAAATAAGGGTGATTTTTTAATTAAAATGTGACACATGTCACTCTATGATGTATTCCTTTAAAATGAGATGGGTAGTCAAGATTGCACATCCTTATCTTAAATTTTGATGGACCCCACAACTTAAATGGTTTATATAATAGTATAATCTCTACATGCATTATCTTACCAATATACATGTACCTTAAACAATAAACCATAACCATCTCGACCGATTATTCAAGATTTTCCACTTGGTTTTAGAAGCATATTTCACTACTTTTCCACAATGGATTCTGGTTCTGGTTTTCTTCTACTTGTATTACTAACCATTTCTTGCCCTTTCTTTGCCAATGGAGATACCAATTTGATCCAAAAAACATGCAAAACCACAAAATTTTACGACCTATGCCTATCATCTCTCCAATCCGATTCAACAAGTCCACAAGCCGACACAAAAGGGCTCGCGATAATACTGGCTAAAGTTGCAATGGACAATGCTACTTGCACCAACTCATATTTATCGTCAAATGTTCTAGTGAAAAAAACTAACGACACATTGATGAAAAAAGTGCTAAAGCAATGTGCCGATAGGTATATGGCTGCAGGTACTTCATTGCAAAACTCGGTTGAAGATTTAAGCTCAGAGTTGTATGATTACGCGTATATGCATGTCATGGCAGCTTCGGACTATGCAAATGCGTGTCATAATGCCTTTAAAAGGTATCCGAATTTGGTGTATCCGTTGGAAATTGCGACACGAGAAGAGGGTTTGAAGCATATATGCGATGTTGTAATGGCCATTATTGATAGTCTTGTTTAGTATTGTTGTGTGCTTTTTTTTGTTGGTACAAATTTGTACGGTATGTCTTTTTGTGTTATCATCTTTAAATTGCTCCATATCTTCGGGAATATATGCTAAACTCATGTATAGATAGTCTTCTGTAGCACATGATATGGCCTTACTCGGTTTGAGTTTGTGTGGCGGTCTCGAACAAGACGGATATAACTGGATCTGTTGGGTGCAGGAGATGAACAAAGAACTGTGTAGAGGAGAAAAGGGAGCTGGTAACTGCTCTAGCCAAAGATTGTAAACTTTCCAAAATTCTCAATATACCATAGGACAGCTCCTTGCTATCAGTTTCGACCCATTTACACTTGTTTTGTAAAAAAAATTGTTACTTTTGAACATATACAGATGCACCATTTCTTTATGCAGCCAACAAAGATAATTTGGGGTGATACCGATCAAGTATCTCCTATAGAACTGGGCAAGAGATTAGATAAGGTTCGATTAAATACAGTTATTCGTGTTTTGACTTTCAGAGTCAAATAATGGTTTATGAATTATGAACGATACAAATGCAGGCATTTGGGTGATATGCAGACATGGTGCTACCTAATTCTTAATGGTCTTAAAGTTCTGAATAGTAACTCGTAATGACTAGATATAACACTTGTAATCTAACAATCAAAGTGTCTGTTATATTAATACTGTATCATAGAGTGACCCGTTTACCCGAACTTTGGTTAATGCAGATCATATTTTATCTCCTAAGTGGTAAAACATGTCAAAAGTCGATCTGATGGTATTCTAATGCTTCCAAGTTACAAACTCTAATGTCATTACTCCAGTGATATAGTAGTTTTGCAATCATACTTAATATATTAATACATACCAAAATTTAATTAAAATGTGTTAGTGGATCAACCTGACCAGACATATTTTGACCCGTTTGCTCAGTGTCCTAAGTACCTGACCAACCTATCTTGTGGTTTTAACTCCGAGGGGAACAAACTATGGTAGAAATGTGCTGAATGGAAATGGCAAAAGAAGTAAAACTTTACAAAATCACATCATCTCATGAGTAGATGAGCTATATGTATATGCAATGCTTTAGGAAAAATCATGATAAAACGAAGTAGCAAACATAGATGTATAGACGAATGAAGCAAGACCAACTCTGCAACAAATTTTTGGACCCTCGACATCTGTAACACCGAGTATAGGTTATAGTTGCTTTATTTAATGAAGTCTGAAAAGATTCTACCTTCCAAGTTCCTTGAGGTTCTCCACTAACTCCATCGCTAGCCTTAATCTGTTCACCAGCTGTGTAAAAAATATATTTTAACAAAAAAGAGATTAGTTCACTGTAATGAAAGGTTTTGTATTAAGTTTCTAGAAGAAAATGGATATGAGGATGTGTTGGAGGTCTAATAATAGATTTATAGATTTATGTTTACTATAGCGAATTTTCATTTTATGATAATATCAAATTAAAATAATAAAATGTCATAAACATTAGACTTTTTCGTAGTCTTAAAATATAAATGCGTTTGCGTGAAATGATTATAAAGTTTTAAAATGTTTATAGAGAAAGGGTTTATCCATTAAAAATGTTTATAAATTGTTAAGGAGGCAAATAATATTAAATTTAGAAAGCTTGATACTTAAAGCCTTTAAGTATGATAGTCAGGCATGAAAAATAGTGGAAATTTCCAGACACCTAGAAATATGTGTTATATACGATCATTGAAACATGTGTTATCAAACACTACACATCGTGGTACGTGATCAATATTGAAGACCAAGTCTTAAGGGTGTTGATACAATGTGCTCCATAATCTACACGTTTACTTATTTGCATGCATGTATTTAGAAGAAAGAAGTGGTCAAAACCACATTGCATTAGTATGTATTCACGTTTCATTTTATTTTGCATGAATGGGAGTATTGTTCCTGTTTCTTAGGCTAGTGGCAAGTTAGTAGTTTCTATCTTTCTTATAAATTGTAACCTTGTGCATCATTGAAAAAATATGTTAGACTAATCTCGCCCTTAATCAAAGTATGAGGGGTTTATGTGTATATTTAAGAAAGTCAATAGGGAAGAAACGTGCTTTCTCTTTCTTGGCAACGTATCAAACAGATAAAGGTTGGAAGATAACCGCTCCTCAGCACTAGTATAAATAGGGCGTTTATTATTGTTTTAAGATAATCAGATTGTACAAAATACTTATTGTGATAGACTAGTTTGATTCAATAAAACAAACATTTGAATCAATCATTTATTTTCGTTATTACCTGTTTCGTGTTTGATTGAAACCCCACTGGGCAACAAAATAGAGAAGAAAAGAAATGAAAAGTTAGTTCAAAGTAGTAAAAGTTTAGTAGTTAGTTTAATTATGTATTAGGAGAGTGATCATCTCAAATCGATCTTCTATCAGTTTACATGTAATGAGGCGATTGGTGACGAGAGATATATTGCAGTGAAAGGTTCGTGGAAAGGTAAGGTCGATGAGGTCTTTTTAGTTTGCATTTATGGTCCGCATGTAACTAGTCAAAAGGCAAATTTATGGAATAGGATTTCAGGTATGATGAATAAATGGCAGGGTTCGTGGTGCATATTCGGGGATTTAAACGTTGTTAGATGTAATTATGATAGAGTCAATTCGCAAGTGAATGGTAAGGAAGTCAGGGAATTCAACGATTTTATCAATGATATGAGGCTTGTTGAAATCCCGATGGGGGGTAGAAAATTTACTAGGATTAGTGACGATGGTTTGAAGTTTAGTAAGATGGATAGATTTTTGATGAATGACGATTTCAGTAACTTAGCAAGCGATTTATGTGATGGAGTGGGTGCGAAAACGATATTTAATGTTTTAGATAATTCTCCGTTATTCGACGACCAAATAAGATGCATAGGCCCCTGTGTTCCGTATGTGGAATAACAACGGAGATCCAATAAATCGTAAATGGGTAATTACTTGGCTGATGGAAATTACTCACACGGAGTGGGCCACGTTTCGTCAAATCTATTCACCAGTTTGCAAACTGATCCGAAGCCAAGACGTACTTAAAACATCTCAGAAATTGCACTAAAGATGTGTATACGAACGTGCAATTCCGGTGTTCTCCAAAGAATGTTAGGTGGGACTTATTCCAACACCCGGCCCCGTTCATACTAAAGTACCCCCCCCCCAAACACATTAAGTTAGAATCATGTATGTTGGTAATCAAAAAGCATAACAATTATTTTAGAAGATCAATAATCTGGTCTATGTCTGTTGACTGAAACATGTGTTATTTCTAATCCTGCAGGTCACTGCAAACAGAGTGGATCATCGATGTCAAACCCAAACGTCGTTAAAGCAAAAAAATTAAGAGACAAAATACGTCATATTAGGTCTTCCAACAAAACCTTATGGAACCATAATATGCGCGAAAGTTGAAGCAGCATCCGGAAAGAAGATAATCGTGCCACGGGCGTTTTTTTTTTTTTTATTACGGTATTTTTTTTTAATGGTGTTTTTTTTTTTATTAATTGTAAAAGTGTATTGAAATTTTTTAAATGAATGAAAAAAAAGGTATTTTGTTAAAAGAATGAAATAAATGTTTATGGGGATTTTATGAAAATAAAGAGTGAGTGTTGTTATATGGTGTTAATTATTAGGGGGAGTGGAGTTGGTGGTTGGTGTTGTATGCTGATGTGCGGCGCAGACCGTTGCACAAAAACTTGGTGTTGCCAAGGTTATGATACCTAAGGCTCTAATATGAAATATCAGGCACAATAGTTTTAAAAACCCAGGTCGTCCCGGCCCTGTCTATACCGGTTGAAACCGTGAACCGTCTCGTAAACAGGGCCAGATGAGATAGAGGTTTTTATGTCTTTTTGAGAAACCGTATTGAACCGTCGGTATTTTTTTCGTTACCCCGGGTCCCGATCCCGGTTTTGATAAACCCCCGGCCGTTCATGACATTTTTATTATCAAAAAAATATAGTAAACAAAATTCTTTTTTTTCATCAATTTTTCTAATTTTAATTGACAAGTTGAAGTGGTGAGGACTATTTATTATAGTTAAAATCTTGTAAATGAGTAAATTAGAGTTATAAACTATCTTAGAAACATCAACTAAGTTATACGTAATATAGATTGTTATAACTTAGATTTATAAGTTGATTGTTGTTGCAAATATTTGCTATATTATAATAGATATAGAACCTTAAAACAAATCTATTTCTCAATGTCTTAATATTTTTCACCGGTTCAATCGAATGTAGAAAATAAATCGGATCAATTATGAGATCATGCAACATTACTTATTAAATATAGAAAAAAAAATATACAAATGTATCGAACAGGTTCGACCCGACGGTTAAACCGGTTGAACCGGTCAGGCACGATGTTTTAAAACCCAGGTCGGCCCGGCCGGTCTAACCGGTTGAACCGTGAACCGGCTCGGAAACCGGGCCTGATGTGATAGGGTTTTTGCTTGTTTGAGAACCGGATTGAACCGTCGGTTTTTCGTTGACCCGGGTCGACCCGGTTTGATAAACCCGGCCGGGTCATGACATTTTATCAAAAAAATATAGTAACAAATTCTTTTTTTTCATCAATTTTTCTAATTTTAAATGACAAGTTGAAGTGGTGAGGACTATTGTTAGTTAAAATCTTGTAAATGAGTAAATTAGAGTTATAAACTATCTTAGAAACATCAACTAAGTTATACGTAATATAGATTGTTATAACTTAGATTTATAAGTTGATTGTTGTTGCAAATATTTGCTATATTATAATAGATATAGAACCTTAAAACAAATCTATTCCTCAATGTCTTAATATTTTTCACCGGTTCAATCGAATATAGAAAATAAATCGGATCAATTATGAAATCATGCAACATTACTTATTAAATATAGAAAAAAAATATACATATGTATCGAACAGGTTCGACCCGACGGTTAAACCGGTTGAACCGGTGACCCGGTGAACCGATGATTAAACCGAGTCGATTAAAAAACCGACTTTTAAAGCATTGTTCAGGCATGAAAAATAGTGAAAATTTCCAGACACTTAGAAATATGTGTTATATACGATCATTGAAACATGTGTTATCAAACACTACACATCGCGCAAATTGTTTGGTCACCCTCTTATTTGCGCGCAAATAATTTGCAGGCGGATGGTATTTTTTTAATAATAATAATAGAACCAATAACAGTGTGAGACTTGTGAAGATGGCGCCCAAATGAGAATAGCGAGCAAATGCTTTGCGTGAAGAGTAGATTTTGATTATTTGAATTTGTGTCGTTTTTTTATGTGTAGGAGTAGAGAATGGTAATTTATTGTTAAAAATGCGACATTTCTTATATAGTTTCTGGGTATCTGCAAAACAATATGTATACCATCATGCTTCACATTATTTTCATTAACCGGATGCGTAAACCAAACAAGAATCCAGAGCAATCTTCTTGTATGACCAACAAAACACACAATGGGATTCATAGAAGAAACCTAAGTCATGAACTTTTGACATCAATGAATGGGCATACTGTTGACAAAACCGAACCAAAAATTCCATACAAGAGCTGGTTCAGCAATCACATCCGCTAGACCTGTGCTGCTGCCTGTCACCAGAGACATCGATCATCTCAGGGACGTATCTACAACCATAGTCAACAAACCAAGTTACCGTCATATTTAGAGGACCAGGATGACTTATATTCAATATCAAGAAGGGCGAACTCCTATCAGATGCTGCAGATACACGACAAATTGTTTTGATAATTTGATGCAACATACTTGCCATATTATATAACTAAGCAATCTGTTACATCAGATGATTAGAAATGACAATTTTGTTGCATTAGATCATTACACGTATATCATTAGTAAGAAACCGTAAGTATGTTGCGTTAATTGGTTAAAAAGTGTTGCATATTTAACCCATTGGAACAACATACACAAGGTTCTTGAAGAGTTAAAGACTCATGGATGGAAACTGCTCCAAACGCCATTCTCAGACAATTTTTTGGAAATTGGCCTAAAGTTGAATTGGGAATTAGAGGGTACAACTTGAAAAGAGTAAAACTTACATTTCTTCCTCGGGTTCGTTTTTAAGTGCATTTGTTGCTATACATTGGAAAGCAGCTTCAACATTGGTTCCTTCTTTCGCAGATGTCTCAAAGTAAGGTATGTTTCCCTTTGAGGCACACCATGCCTTTGCTTTCCTTTTAGAAACCTACAATTAACAGGTGTCGGGGGGCCCTCTTAGCATGTAACTAAGAGCAAACTTAAAAATATCGTGTAAAGATTTTTGTCATTTGTAAAAAAGGCCAACCTACCACTCGACCGTTGCCCCCATCAACGTCTACTTTATTCCCCAATACAACAAATGGAAAGTTGTCGGGATCAGATGGACTTGCCTAAACCATAGTAAGAGAAATTTTGTTTAGCAAATGATGTGCAAAGTATTAAAAGTGAGTAACATAAGTCATAATTACCTGAATTAAAAATTCGTCACGCCAGTTGCTGAGACTCTCGAATGATTTCATGACATTTACATCATATACAAGAACACAACAGTCGGCGCCCCTATAGAAAGCTACACCAAGGCTTTGAAACCTCTCTTGTCCTGCAGTGTCCCATATCTTGAAAAAAAATAAACAATATTAATCAAGGTCTATAGAGACTAAAAGAAAAAAAATGGATCCCATGTAATGATAATCCAATCCTATTTTTTGTATTTATGTCGAAATAATCAAGAAGAACATAAAAGGTAGTAATATAAATCTGTTCGGCTCTAATTAACTTCAATATTTTACCTGCATTGTGAACAACTTGTCTTCAAACTGAACTTCTTTTGTTAAGAAGTCAGCTCCTATTGTTGCCTTGTACTGATTGCTAAACTTATGATTTACATACCTGTATACTGTATATTCAAGATCCATCCAATCCAACCAAATTGTAATCATGAAAGAACGAAAATTGTAACTTCTAAAAAAAATATTAAGAAACCGGAATTAGAAGTTACTGGTTCATGAGAGACGTCTTCCCAACCCTACAACAGATTATTAAAAAAACCAGTGGATTAGCACAATTACCTGATCTAATCCGATTTAATAAATGATTCTATGCATTGCTCACTCACACATGCATACGTAAAATCCGTTTTTCTATATTCTGAAAAGAACAATAGAGAATTTCATTTTGTCGATTGTAAGTGAGAATTAAATGAAAATGAGAAAATAGGTACCCGCTATCACCGAGAATGATGACTTTGAGAAGCATTCGTCGTCGTCGAGAAGTCATACTTGTAACTGATCAATCTTCACAAACACAAATATGCGTATGTATTTGTGGTTTCTTGTTTGTAATAAGGCAAATGAAGAGAATAACCACGGCAAAATTACTAAATGTATTTACAGTAATGTTTTTTAAGGGTGTAACGTACATTAACACAAAGTTGTTATACTTTCTACAGTATATGTTTTCAACAAGCGTGATTGCCCGCGCGATGCTGCGGGACGTTAGTTTTTTTTGTGTTGGTTTATTTTTTCGGTCTTATGTTTTTTTTTCTTATATAGGCTTATTTGTTGGGCCTCATGTTTAAAGGTTTGTTTTTTTTTGCTATTTGGGTTATTTTTTTTAATATAATTTTATGA